>JAWWLR010000158.1:4217380-4229895 GCA_035041075.1 Acraspis erinacei | reverse complement strand
TGTGATAGTATAATATTAATTTGGAGATATCGATAAATTTTAGAATCTATATTTCACTAAAGATGATATCAATATAAAGGAAGGGAGAGACGGATTATCGTGTAATAAGCTTCGCAGTGGGAAGTGAGTCTCGGATGTGTTATCACATACGAATTTTCCCCAAAGGAATAAACTTCTATATAAAAATTTACGGATAGGTGTATGTACTGCTATGAGGAAGTCATAACTTTTGAAGACCACTCGTAAAAAAACTATAAGTATTCTCTACTGAAATGAACCTGCTCGAAATAGATCGTAAGCCTTTGAACTTAACCACGCTTTCATCATGAACATGTCGAAACTTCTGTAAACCCCATTTGCAGTTACTGTTATTTGCCATTCTGTAAACAAGAACACTAGTTTTAAATATAATGTTCTTTGAAGTTTCTTTCGCCATTAGGAAAAGGAATAAAAAGGAGGTTAGTAGATATAGGGGAAGTGAGAGGAGTGGAAAAGAGGAAATGAGGAGAGGGAAAGAAAGGGGAAAAGGTTGGAATGGAAGTACCGGAAATGAGGTAAGGGGAAAGTAAAGGAATTGATAGGAAATCAGGGGAAATGAGAGGATGTGATGTAGAGAAAGTGAGGGTAAATTAAGGAGGAAGTAGGACAAGTAAGGGAAGTGAGGAAAGTGATAGGAAGCAGGGAAAATTATTGGAAGTGAAAGGAGGGCTAGTGGGAAAACTTCAAGTTCATTTTCAATTTAAAATTCTATTTATTACTGCCGCACACTTTAAATGTAAAGCAGTCAAAGGAGGCTGATTCAAATAATTTCAATTAAATTCCCCAGCAAAAGAATTTTCAACTAAAATGGCGAATTCTCAACAACAAAAATTAATCCTTAACAAACTAGTACCACCTTTAAACCAGTTATTAAATTTTCATGAAAAAATATTAATTATCAACAATTAAATTTATCAGTTATGAACAATTTGTTTTCAGAAAAAAAACTAAAGTTTAATAAATCAGCTAAATTTTATACTCGAAAACGGAATTGTATTAAATGATGAATCCTCAGTCTAAAAAAATTAATTTTTAGGAAATTAGTTGTTCTTTCAACCAAGTAGTTGAATTTTCAACAGAAAAAAAAGAATTTGAATTTTAAATAAAAAATAGTTAATTTCCAAAAAAAAGGCATTTCGAATCAAATTAATTAATTATTTAAATTAAACAATCAACCTAAGAAGATTCCTTAAAATTTTTTTTTAAAGTTTTCTAATTACAACATTCATTTTTAACCAAAATTTGACTTATTAAAAAAATTAATTTGAAAAAGTGGTTATCTTCCAACCAAAAAGTTAAATTTTTTAAAAATTAAGTTTCCGCCCAGAAGATTAATTTTCTACCAAAAAAATTATTTTATTAAATGATGAATTCTTAACTAAAAAAATAAATTTTCACAACAAAGTTCAAATTTCAACCTTGAATTTAAATCAACAAATACAAATTATTTTTCAATCAAGAAGATTATTTTTTAACACAAAAAGTTGACTTACAAACTAAAAAAAAAGGAACTGAAAAGAATTAATTTTAAATAATTTAGTTAAATTTTCAAAAAGAAAACCAGTAATTTTTTAACAAAAACTATAAGTGATTAAACAAAGGCATGAATTATTAACATAGTGGTTCAAATTTTAACCAAGAAGTTAAATTTTTTCTAAAATGAATTTTTTTGCCAAGAAGATTAATTCTCTCCCAAAAAAAGAATTTCATTGACTGATGAATCCTCAACCAAAAAAAATTCATTTTCATAAAAAAGATAAACTTTCAGCCTAGGAGTTGAATTATAAAAAAAAAAATTTTAACTAAAAACAATTGAATTTTAAACTAAAAAAGGTTAATTTTGAACCAATAATGGAATATTTGACTATTAAATATACAAAGTTAATTTTCAAGATAAAAAAAATAATGAAAAAAAATTATTAAATTTTCAACAAAAACTTAAATTTAAGTGATGAATCTTCAACAAAAAAATCTAAAAAGATGAACTTTCAACATAAAAAATTGATACCTTCAAATTAATAGTTGAATTTGCAAATAAAAAGAATAGATTTAAAAAAAAAGAAATAGTTACATTTTCAATTCACAAAATTAATTTATACGTAAAGCTGAATCTAGGACAAAATTTTCAGCATATCTTAACAAATTTAAAATTACTATGTAGACTTGAATTTGGATTTAAAATTGTATTTGAATTTTTTTACTAAACTGCTACGTTGTTAACCTCCAAAGACTAATTTTTAAATAAGAAGATTATTTTCTACCAAAAAAAAACAAATTTGGAATGAAATGCATGAATTTTCAACTAAATATATATTTTCTATCCAAATAGACCAATTTTAAACGAAACAGTTAAATTTTTAATCTACACCAAAACCCCGATTTTCTAACCCTCGATTTTGTAATTTCCTGAATTGCTGCATCACGCAGTTTCTCGGGTGACAGGGAGGAGACTGTTGCAACTCTAGCCTCGAAAGGGCCGCAGTGCGGGAGTACTCACTCTAAGATCTTGCGCAATATTATGCATTACAGTTGGATATGGTTCTGGCGGCCCTGTCTGTTAACGTTTCGATTTCCCCCATTTAGGAACAGGGCCAGTGCGAGATAACTCCCAACACAGTAACTAAATCCGGGTTCTGGTGTAAATAGTCGAATATTTTAGAAAAGAGTTGTCGAATATATAGCGAAATAGTTGAAAATTCAACTCTTTCAAATATTTATTTGAAATTGCGTACCTTCATGAGCTCCCAGACGGCCCTGGTATGCTCTCATTCGCCTGAGTCGCTGACCAATTAAAAAGAGGTCCGAAGAGCAGCAAGCTTTCGGCACATGCGCAGTTGAAAAAGTTGCTTACTGCGCGCGCATCGATACCAGGCTGGTTCAGCCAATGAACGTCACTTGACAAAAATAACCTGAAGGTCGCGGTAGAGGTGGGGGCCCCTCCAGCCTTGAAATTGTCGAACGTGTACGTTTCAAGGCCGTTCAAATTCGCGAACTTTCACTGTGGTATTATTATATTCCCCAAAAAAAACTCTTATAAACAAGGTCAATAATCTGGTTTAAAAATTAGGAAAAGTATTGAGGTCAAGAAAGTTCATAAAAGGTTATTCAATAGGTCAATCGATACGTCTCGAAAACGCAAGCAAATTCATTATATTTCAGTCACGTTTTATTTTCCAATGTGTTTGAAGTTCTGAACGTTCAAGTAAACGGAAGTTATAACTGATGACTTAGCAAACTAAAAAAGTGCTAAAATAGTCGATTGTTTACATTACAAATAATTGAGCAAATAATAAACAACAAAAGAAAATTATAATTCATTATTTTAAACTATATCTCCAAACAAATTTATAAATAAAATAGAATTGGTAAAAAAAAAGATTTCGATCATTTAGACATTCAGAATTTTAGGTGCATGTATTCTTGATAGCAAATAAATTTGCCCGATAAAAAAATATAAACAATATATTTTTTATAAGTTTAAAAATCCATATTATTAATATAAAAACAACTTTTTTATCTAAACAGAAATAATAATTTTTTAAACTTGATAAATAAATGATAAATATAAATTTTTTTAACTGGTAGGATAAGCTACGGGTACCAATGACCTTGACCTTTAATTAGATTTTTAAGGTAATTTTCTGGTCGAAAAGATTTTTTAAAATGAGAACCCCTCCATTTGAGCCCAGATTTGAAAAAGGGGGATTTTACGATCAAAATGATATTTTTATAAAGGTCATGGTAAGGTCGAATGAAGGTCAAATTTGCGAAAATTTTTAAATAATGGTTGTTAGCTTCAAATTGAGGTTGGGAGCTGCAAAATCTTTCGGCCAGCAGTTATAAGAGATAGAGGGATCACCTACCGGCACCCATGTCATTGACCATGAATTCAATTTTCAAGTTTATTTGAAGGTCAAATTAATTTTTATAATAGGCATCCCTTCTTTTGACCCCAGATTTGTAAAGAGATATAAATTTTATGTCCAAAATGATATTTTTATGAAAGTCATGGCAAGGTCAAACGAAGGTCTTTGCCATAATGTTGAAATAATGGGTGTGAGTTTGGGATTGAGGATGGGAACAGCAAAATCTTATGGCCAAAAGTTATCAGAGGCAGCGAGATCACCTACTTCCACCAATGGCATTGACCTTGAATTCAATTTTCAAGTTTATTTGAAGGTCAAATTAATTTTTTTATAATAGACATCCCTACTTTTGACCCCATATTTGAAAAGAGATCAAAATATTACGTCCAAAATTATAGTTATATGAAGTTCATGGCAAGGTCAAACGAAGGCCTTTGTCATAATGTTTAAATAATGGGTGCGAGCTCGGGACTGAGGATGGGAACAGCAAAATCTTTCGGCCACAAGTTATCAGAGGCAGATGAATGAACCAATGAATGAACCAAAGACATTGATATCCCATTCAAAAAATAACTCTGACCTTCAAGTAACCTTAAAATTTGAATTCAAGGTCAAGGTCATTGATACCAGTAGGTGATCCCGCCTCCTCTGGTAACATTTCCGAAAAATGTTGCTCTTCCCAACCTCAATTCCGAGCTAACAAACCTTATTTAAACATTACTGAAAATTTATCCTTCATTCGACCTTACCATGACCTACATAAAAATAACATTGTACACGTAAAATGTTCCACTCTTTCCAAACAAGGGTACAAAAGTAGGGGTTCTAATTTAGAAATGACTTTGACCTTCAAATAACCTTGAGAATCAAATTAAAGGTCAAGGTCATCTCTAAACGCAAAAAAAAAACAGAAAAAGTTTCATACACACGATTATAAATATTTGAAGAGGAGAATCTTTCAGAAAGGAAAACACAGTGTGTTATCGTGGAAGCCCAAAATTTCATCCAAATGGCTGTCATAAACTGAGGAAAGTCTGGGCATTCGGCCTTTCTCCAATCTGATAAGATTTTTAGAGTTGCCGTAAAAATCTCATCATGAAGGTATACCATTTTGGGAAGAAAGATAAGTTTACACAAGGGTCCTTGAAAGGAGTATTTACTCTTTATAGCAACACATTTCAGAACAGAAGATTAAACTGCTTCAGTTTGGATCAAAAGACTTGGAAAAATTCAAGGGTGAAAAGGAGTGTCAGCATAAAGGAATTAAGAACTGTGAGGATAATTGTGAACATAAGGATAATGATGATTTTGATTCAAGCGATACAAAAGGAGAAAAAGAAAGGTGATGAGATAGAGGGTGGACAAGTGAAAGAATATATTCTGCAGCCCTGATGAAGAAACTACAATTGTAACGACAATACACTTGCCCATTCTTCGCAGCCTATTCAGCAATTTCTGGCGTTTCACCAGAAATTGTGAGAGATATTTACGACACTCGCCAAGAAGGGGCCGCAGTGCGCGAGTACGCAATCGAGTATATTGCGCAATATTGTGCATCCCAATTGGAAACGTTTCAGGCGGCCCTGACTGCTTATGTTTCGATTCCCCCAATTAGAAATCAAGAAAGAAAAAAAATTTATATAAATTTTGAAGTTTCAAACCTAGAAGTCGAATTTTCTACAATACAGTTGAATTTTGACTCAAAAAGGAAAAAGTTTCAACAAAAAAGTTACTTTATAACCAAATAGATTAACTTTCTATAAAAATAGTTCAATTTTTCACAACAAACATTACAACAACATTTTTTAAACGAAAAGCCGAATTTTGAACCATAAAGAAAAAATTTCCATAAATCGTTGAATTTTTAAATAAAAAAAGGTGAATTTTCTACAAAAAAGTTAAATTTACAAGTTAAAAGGATAAATTTTCAAGGAAAATGTTAGTTTTCAACCAAAATTATTGAATTTTCTACCAAAATATATTAATTTTCGAAAAAAAAATGAAACAAAATAAATAAATTTTCGACTAAAGAGATGAATTTTCAATTAAAATTATAAATCTTCAACAACAACAAAAAACTGAATTTTTAACAAAGTATTTAAACTAGCAACCAAATAATTACATTTTCAATCAGAAAACACTAATTTTGAATAAAAAAGATGTACCCTCAACTAAATTGGATGAATTTTTTTTTATAAAAATAGTTGAATTAAAGAAAATATAATTTTTTCATTCATAGAGATAAATTTTTAAAACAGAATATACCAATTTTTAACCAAGCAAGAAAAAAAGTTTATAAAATTCTGAAATTTTTAAACAAAATAGACGAATTTTCTACCAGAAAACAAAAAAAAAATGAATTTGAAAGAAAATAATTAAATTTTCGACCAAAGCGGTGAATTTTGAACTAAAATTAAGAATCTTTAAACAAAAAACGGAATTTTTAACAAAGTAGTTAAACTTTCAATTAAGCAGTTAAATTTTCAAACAGAAAATATTACTTTTCAACCAAAAAGTTAAATTTTCTACAAAAATATTTTAAGTTTCTAGTAAGGAAAAAAAACAATTAAAAATAAAATAATTCAATTTTCAAACAAAGAGATGAATTTTCAACTAAAATATTATGAATCTTCTACCAAACAATTAAATTTTTAACAAAGTAGTTAAACTTTTAACCAAGTTTTTAAATTTTTACTCAAAAAACAGTAATTTTCGATCAAATAACTGAACCCTCAAACAAAATAATATTAATTTTCTACAAAAATAGTTGAATTAAAGAAAATGAGATTTTTTTTACCAAAAGAGATAAATTTTTAAAACAGAAAATACGAATTTTTAACGAAGAAAGAAAAAAATGGAATTTTCAAGCTAAAAGAATGAATTTGCACAAAAAAGTTCGTTTTCAACCAAATAATTGAATTTTCTACCAAAATATTTTGATTTTCTAAAAAAAAATTGTTAACAAAATAACTAAATTTTCTGCCAAAGAGATGCATTTTCAAAGAAAATTATAAATCCTCAACCAAAAAAACTGAATTTTGAACAAATTAGTTAAACTTTACAAAAAGAGATAAATTTAAAAAAAAAACGAATTTTCAAGCTAAACCAAAATTTTGAATCAAGAAAAAAAGAGTCGTAGAAATTGTTAAATTTAAAAAAAAAAACTTTTCAATCAAATTTGAAGAAGTCCCAACAAAAATATAATAGTTGATATTATTTCAACCAAAGAAGTTTTCATTTTTAAATAAATCACAGTTGAAGTTAATAAAAATAGACGAATTTTTAATAAAATTGTTAAATCTTCAACGAAAAGAGACTTTAAAATAATTAAAATTAAAGTTCCAAGTTACGATGCAGCTTATTCAGCAATTTCTGGTGAATCGCGGGCTCTGTTGATTTCTGGCTGTTTGTCAAATTGAGGTATCCTCTAAAACCTAATTTATCTCAAAATTTATTTCTAATTTTCAACTAATAATTATCATAGTTAAATTTATTTTTGCGTAACGATTCAAACGATAGAAAAAAATCACTTTTCATAAAAATATAGTTAAACAGTTTTTTTCTTAAGACGGCAGTATTGATCTCAATAAAAAGGGGTAATTAAAATAACCCGAGGCAGAGATTTACAAAGGGGAAATTCCGAATGGAAAACAAAGAAAATATAAAAATTACTTCTCTTTTAACAGAGAAGGTAGATGAAACAATGAAGGAAATATATGAAAATAAATGTGGAAGGAAATGAAGGTAAATGAATGTGGCTAATAGAGAAATACACAAGAGCATAATTTGATTAGGAAACAAACGAGAGCGAATAAAATTAATTTAAATTATATCAATTTAAATTGAAAATTGGATTTTAAATTATAAATATTTTTAAAAAATGATTGACTGCAATTGAATTCAAGTTTGAAGTTTTTAAACAAATATTTTTAGACTATTATTTATTGTATAAGTTATAAAAATTTTTAAAATTAACTTTATTGGTGAAAAATAACATTTTTGTTGAAAATTTATATTTTCAGGTAAAAATTGCAACTATTTGAAAATTTAATATTTTGGATACAACTATTTTCTTTATTGGCTGAAAAATGTTTCCACATTGAAAATTCGTCTTTTTGTTTAATTTTTTTTTTTTTTTTTTTGGTAGTGTTTGAATATTTTTAATAGAAAGATAATATTTTTTTATTAAAATTTTGGCTTTATATTCCGGTGAAAAGCATTAATTTTTTATGTAAATGAGTCTTTTTGGGTAGAAAATTAATCTTCTTATTTGAAATTTAAAAATATCGTTATAAATTCGCTTTTTTTTGTGAAATTTGTTTTCTTTTTTATTGAATTTATTTTTCTTGATTGAAAATTGAACTGTTTTCTATTAAGATTTAATTTTTCGGTTAAAATATATTATTTAATTAAAAAATTAGCTGCAATATTTTTAGTTTAATTGATCTTTTTTGTTTTTTTATTATAAAATGTGTATTTTTAAATAAAAATTAATATTTTTTGTAAAACTTTAATTTCTTGAGTAAAAATGTAACTATTTCAGTCTTTTTGTTTAAAAATTTATGATATTTAGTTCAAAAATTCACTTATTTTGACGCAATTTTTTTTCTTCAACAATTATTTAGTTGTGAAAATTTGGTGTTTTAAGTTCAAAATAATGTTTTGCCAATGAAAAAGTAACTACTCCATTATTTGGATGAAAATTCGTCTTTTTTATTTGAAATTTCAACTATTTGGTTAAAAATTCTTTTTTTTTATGTAGAAAATTAATCTTCTTCGTTGAAAATTCGTCTTTTTTAGTTGAAAATTTAATCATTTAAATGAAAATTTGTTATTTTTTAATGAAAATCAATCATTTTCAGTAAAAAATTTAACTATTTTGTGTCAAATTAATGTAATTTGTTGATAATTCATATTTTTCGGTGTAAAATTAATATTCATAGCTGAAAATTAATATTTATGGACAAAAATTTGAATACCTTCTTGAAAAATAGGTTTTTAACTAAAAATTTGATTATTTCATTTAATTATTTTTAATTATAATTTTTTTAACTGAAAATTTAGCTATTCCATTTTTTATTAAGAAAATTAATATAATAAATATTTTTTAAAAATACCTGAATGCAATTGATTTCAAGCTTGTAGTTTTTAAACAAATATTTTTAGAATATTAAAAATGAATTTCACTGTTTATTTAAGCTAATATTATTCTTTATTTTATAAGTTAATAAAATTTGTAAAATTAACTTTATTCGTGAAAAATAACATTTTTGTTTAAAATTTATATTTTTAGGTAAAAATTGCAACTGCTTGAAAATTTAATATTCTGTATACAACTATATTCTTTATTGGCTGAAAAATGTTTCCTCATTGAAAATTCGTCTTTTTATTTAATTATTTTTTTTGTTGTTATTGATTGCATCTTTTTAATAGAAAGATAATATTTTTGGGTTAATTTTTTGCTTTTATATTCTCGGGAAAACCATTAATTTTTTATTTAAAGGAGTCTTTTTTGGTAGAAAATTAATCTTCTTCTTTTAAATTAAAAAATATTATTATAAATTAGTTTTTTTTGTGGTATTCGTTTTTTTTTATTGAATTTATTTTTATTGATTGAAAATTGAACTACCTTTTTTTAAAATATCGGTTAATCGGTTAAAATATATTATTTAATTAAAAAATTAGCTACAACATTTTTAGTTTAATTGATCCTTTTTGTTTTTATCAGAAAATGTGTATTTTTAAACAAAAATTAATGTTTTTGGTTAGTTTTTTTTAATCTTATCATATTTAGTTATAAAATTCACTTATTTTGACGTAATTTTTTTTCTTCAATAATTATTTAGTTTTTAAAATTTTCTGTTTTAAGTTCAAAATTTGTCATAGCTGAAAATTAATATTTATGAGTAAAAATTTGAATACCTTCTTGAAAAATAGGTTTTTACTACAAATTTGATTATTTCATTTAATTATTTTTAATTATAAATTTTTTAACTGAAAATTATCTATTCCATTTTTTATTAAGAAGATTAATCTTCTGGGTAAAAAAATTGTCTTTTGCTTGAAAATTAATGTTTTTTTACTAAAAATTTAACAGTTCCATTCTTTGATACCAATTTATATTTTTAGTGGAAACTTTCTTTTTAGATGAAATTTTGAAAAAAGTTTGTGTTTTGTGGTAGAAAATTATTTTTCTTGGTTAAAAATTAATGTCTTTGATTGGCAATTAGTTTTTTTTTTAAATAAATGTTTTTACTTTTTTCTATTTCAGCTTGAATTTAAAAAATATATGTATTTAGTAAAAACTTTGTCTTTTTTATATGATATTTTATTTAAAAAATCGTCTTTTATGCTAGAAAATTTTTTTGTTTGTTAAAAATTCGTCTCTTCTACTAAAATTTTTTGTTTTTTAAAAACAAAAATTTTTCGCAATTAAAAACGTAACTACTCCATTTTTAGATTAAAGCGTATCCTTCTTAATTGAAATGTAAAATATTACACTTAGAATTCATATTTTTCGATTGAAAATTAATCTTCTTGGTTGAATATTTTTATTTTTGTTCAAAATTTTAACTATTTTATTGACATTTTTACTTTTGTTTAAAAAGTTACTTAATTAGTTAAAAATTACTTTTTTCCCTAAAAATTTAACTATTTAATTTATTTATTCATAATAATTAATTTTTTATTATCTCTTTAACTGGAAATTTAACTATTCCACTTTGTTTTGAGAATTTATTTTTTATCTACAAATTATGCTATTTATTTAAAAATTCGTTTATTTTTTAGTAAATTAATCTTCTCGGTGAAAAATTTATCGTTTGGTTAAAAATTCAAATTTTTATTAAACAAATTGTCATTTTAGTTAAACTTGGTAGAATTCATCTTTCATGGTAAAAAAAATTTTTCTTGGTTGAAAATTCATGTTTTTGATTGAAAATTATTTTTTTTTTTTGAAAATTTATCTTTTTGGTTAAAAATTTATTTATTTAATTAAAAAAATTCTTTTTGGGTGAAAATGAATATTTTTTAGTAAAAATTTCAACTAATTGATTTGTAATTTATCTTTTTCGATATACAATTAATATTCATGGCTGAAAATTAATATTTTTGGGCAAAAAGTTACTTATTTAGTTTAACATTATTTTTTAACTAAATTTTTTAACTGAAAATTTAACTATTCTACTTTTTATTAAGAATTTTTTTGAATCTGAGAATTGTATTATTTATTTGAAAATTCCTCTTTTTTTAGTAAATTAATTATCTTTGTGAAAAATTGATCTTTAGGTTAAAAAATAATTTCTTAACTAAAAATTGAAATTTTCCATTTTTTATAAAAAAACTTGGGCTTTTTGGGTTGAAATTTTATATATTTTGGTGAAAAATTCGCATTTATATTATAAAATTAATTTGGTTGTTTAAAAATTTATCTTTTTGAATTAAAATTATTTTTTTGTTTCAAAATTATTTTTGCAACTGAAAACTTATTTCAATTTTGTGCGAAAATTCATATTTTTGGTAAAAACGTTGTCTTTTTTGGATAAAATTTCATTTATTTAATTAAAAACTAATTTTTTCTATGGAAAAGTTAATCTTCGTGGTTTAAAATGTCTCTTTTTGGCTAAAAATTTAACTGTTTTGTTGAAAATTAATTTTTTCTTTGATTGTAAATAATTTTTTTTTTTAACTAAAAATTTAAGTATTCCCATTTTTGTTCAAAATTAATCTTTCATCTAAATTGTAATATCATTGATTTTATTTATTTATTTATTAAAAAACTTTTTTCCGTAAGGTTTTCCAATCATTTCCTCATAAGAAACAGTAAGACCCCCCCCCAGTCCAAACATTAATAATATTGTAGATCAGGAATTCTGTAATTCAGAATATTTCTAAGTTTGGAAAATAAGGCCCAAAAAAAGTTTGAAAAATATAGCGCAAAATAATAATTTTTTAGAATTGAATTCTTTTTTATATCTAAAATAACTTGTTCAACAATTGTTGACGATTGGTCGACTGTACGTTCAACTGGGTCAGGAAATAGATGATTCTACGTCGATACAGAAACCGTTTCAAAGAAGCCTTGTACCAGTTAGGGCCATCTTAGATCAATCATATAAAAGTGATTTCAATCAATTTCCAGATAAATAATTCACCTAAAGGAAAACTTAAAAAATTTTCAATAAAAAAAAATAATTTTCAAGAACAAAAATAAAATTTCAACCCAGAATTTTTAACAAAATAAATGAATTTTTAACAAATTAGTTGAATGCTCTGCCTAATAGTTGTAGTTTCAACTCACCAAGAAAAAAGTTTAAACAAAAAATGGAATAGGTAAAATTTTTTTGATTTAAAAAAATTAGTTTCGCAAAGAATCGTTAAATTTTCAAAGAAGTAATTTAATTTTTAAACAAAAAGTTCAGTTTTTGACCACTTTAGTTTAATTTTTAACAAAAAATAGGAACTTCTTACCAAATTGTTGAATTGTGAAGACAACAACAACTTTACTAACAAAAAAACTGAATATAAATAACCAAAAAATGTATTTTTGGTCACGTGACCAGATTCCTACCTTACCGACACTTTTTTTATTTCCTAACTTATTTTCACTCG
>JAWWLR010000158.1:4185674-4195694 GCA_035041075.1 Acraspis erinacei | reverse complement strand
ATATTAATGAGGCATTATGATAAGTAGCGTTTACTATATAAATATACCAAAGGAATAAGCATAACAAATAAAGGAATAAGAGAAGGGGGAGAAAGGTCAAAAGGAGTGTGTTAAGGATAAAGAGGAGGATGAGAATGCTGAGTAGGTGAAGCAGGAGGAGGAGGAGGAGGAGGAGGGGAAGGAGGAGCAGGAGGAGAAGAAGGAGGATCAATTAAAGTAGGAAGAGGAGGAGAAGAAGGATGGGGAGGAGGATAAGGAGGATGGGGAGGAGGAGAAGGAGGATGGGCAGGAGGAGAAGGAGGATGGGGAGGAGGAGAAGGAGAATGGGGAGGAGGGGAAAGTTCTTAACTTCAAAATTTAAAATCAAAGAAAAAAGGTGGTTAAGTATTGTAATCTAAAATAGAACTTTCAAACTAAATTTGTAGAAGATTATAAATTAAAAATGTCTTTACGTAATGATAATACTTATTCAGTTTCCTTGTAAAGGTGACAAAATTTTACTAACTTGTATGATTTTAAAATATTGCAGACTTCAAATTTTCTCACCTAATCCTATTTTTTCTCTTGTTTAAAGGAATTCCTCTGTTTCCACTGTCTCCCATAAACTTTCCCTTTGTCTGTTTTATTTTATTTTTTTATCTATTTTGCTTTATTACACACTGAAGTAATATAGAATCCAATTAAAAAATCCAAATTTTTTGTTGAAGAGTTTATTTTATTTTTCTATTACAAAATTCATATTATTTGTTTAAAACTATTACTATTTTAGAAATTTTAATTTCTTTTGTCTCTTTCTTATTAATGTTAAAATATTTCTTGGTTTAAATATTATCCATTACTTTTTTTTGAAAATTCATTTTGTGGTTTGTTTAAAAATTCAAGTTTATTTTATGAGTCGCAAATTTAATTAATATCTTCTAAAAGTTTATTTCATTAATTAAAGATTTAATCATTTTGTTGAAATGTCTGTTTTTTTCCATGTTGAAAATTAATTTTTCTATGTGATAATTTAAATATTTAATTTCTGGCTAAGCACTGACCATTTTAGTTTAAAATTCCACTATTTCGATGTACATGAGATTTTTTCTTTAAAATTTAACTGCTTTGTAAAAAAAACGTGTTTCGCTCAAAAATTCAACAATTTGATCCAAAATAAACTTTTTCATTGCAAATTTAAATACTTTATTGCAAAAAGGAACTTTCTCTTAAAAATCAAATTATTTTAGAAGAAAAGGTAACTACTTGGTTGTAAATTGAAGTATTTATTTAAAAATTCAACTGATTTATATAAACTAATGATTTTTTTCATTCAACTGTGTTTTGAAAAATTAATCTTCTTGGGTCAAAAGTTAATCCTTTTGGTAAAAAAAATATATTTTTTGGTTGACTGTAAACCTTTTTGTTAGAAATTCAACTTATTTGTTATAATCATCTGGTTTGGTAGAAAATTATAAATTTTGTTGAAAAAATCCTATTTTTCGATTGAAAATTTAACAATATTGTTGAAAATTAAAGTATTTGTTAGAAAATTAACTTTCTGTTAAAAATTCATGTTTTCAGGTTAAATTTTTTATTATGACTATAGAAAATTGAACTTCACTTTTTAATTAGAAATTCTTTATTTAGACTTTAAAATACAAAATAAAATTTAAAAATTAAAAATTAATTAGAAAATAAAAAATAAAATTAAAGAATAAATTTAAAATAAATTAAATTTTTTTAATTCATCCTGTTTGGTCGGAAATTCGACATTTTTGTATAAAATTCATTCTTTTGGATTTCAAATTCGAAAATCGGATAGAAAGTTCAACTATTTGGTTGAAAATTACCCTTTTTATTAAAAATAGAAAACTGATCTAATTAGTTAAAAATAAAAAATAAATTTTTCTCAAAAATGTTATTATTTAGTAGAGAATTATCTTTTTGGTTCAAGCTCATATTTTATGGTTTGAAGTTTAATTATATTTTTTTCTAAAAAATTCTTCTTTTTTACTTGAAAATTGAACAATTTGATTGAAAAATCAACTCTTTTATTGAAAGTTCGTCTCTTTTGGTTCAAAGTACAACTACTTAGTTCCAAATAAAACTGGTTAAATTTTTTGTTTGTTATTGACAATTTAATTATTCGTTCCAAAGTTCTTTATTTATTTATTATTATTATTTATTATTTATTCCAAAACTGTTTATTGAAAATCAACTTTTTTTTTGAAAATTTATCTTTCTGAGTTTAAAATTAAAATGTATTCTAAAATATTCCGTTTTTTTAGTTAAAAAGTTCAACTTTGTTGTAAAAATCTTTTTTTCTGTTAAAAATTCATATCTTTTGGCAGAAAATCTTTTCGGGTTGTTTATTTTTAAAAAATTGTTTCCCTATTAATACCTATTTTCGTGAAAAATGACCTTATTTCCTATATTTTTAGAACCAAGAAATATTTATATTCCCAGAAACCAATTTACTATATGGAAAATAAGAATATATATATTGATCCTTTTTTCAATTTAGGTACATTTTCTTTTTAAGACAATTTCCACAATTTTTCAATTGTTTCAGTCAATTCGTATCAGTTTCCTCATATCCGAAAAACCTCAGAACAAATATTATAAGAAATTATAAAAATAATTGAACTTTAACAAATTAATGAATCAAAAGTTACTATTATTTTTATTAACGAATACATAAACAATTTATTTTTATAAATAAAGTATTCATCAAATACTTTATAATTCATAATTTGATTGTTTTTTATTTCGAAATGAGGAAAAATTTTTCTCAAGCTGCGCTGAGATTCGAACCCAGCTCTCTCAGATTTCCGGTGTAATGATCTTACCCAGGTAAGAGTGTCAGACCGGAAATTTAGAAATAAAAATCAATTTTAACAAATATTAATTTTAGACCAGGGGAGAAAAAATATTTTATTGAAAATTTATTGTTTTTTTGCAATATTTATGATTTTAAAACACTTCATAAAGCAAAAAAAAAAAATAAGCAACCAGCAAATGATACTTTACTGCTGGTATAAAATTTCTATTTCAGAAGTTGAACGCCAAAGCGATATTTTCTATCCACTTCATTTCTTTATTAAATTCTCTACCTCTGACATTTAGATGAATGGTCTTCTCAAGAGACCGCCGGATCGAATCAAAATGTAATATCGTTTGAATAATCTTTTTCCGGTAGCTTCTTCTTTCAATTTTAAACCCGAATAGTGACAACACAATTTTTTTCGTAAATTTTTAATAACAAAATAAAATTATGAAAAAAATGAATTGATAGAGCTTGAAGGAAAGTTATTCCGAATAAAAAAAATTTGCAGACATTAAGCGCTCACCTTTCGATTTCTCAAACAAATTTTTTATTAATTTATTAAAAAATGCAACTTATGAAAGGCACCCTATATATTATTTCTCTCAAAGATGCAAAATTTATGGTCATAATTAGCGTCAGATTCACACTTTTGTGCCCCAAGGCGCACATCTTTAACTTTTTCCGCCCTAGGGCGCAAAAGGCTATTTACCGCCCGCCGCGCATGCACGAAAAAACTGTTCAATTCTGAATCCAAAAATACGATTTTACTACCAAACAGTTAAATTTTTCAATCAAATAAAAAATAAATATTCAACAAAATAGAATAATCCTGAACGAACATTATGAATTTTCAATCAGTGAAGATGAATTTTAAAACGAATAATTGAATTTCTGACTAAAATAAAAAGTTTTTTAGCCAAAAATGGAATCATTCAAATTTAGTTAAAAAATTGATTCAAAAAAATTAAACAGTTTAAAAAAAAGAAGATAAACTTTGAACCAAATAGTTGAATCTTCCAATAAAATATTAATTTTTGACAAAGAAGATTAATTTTCTAATCAAAGAGGCAAATTTTTTATAAATCACATTAATTCTCTACCAAGCGGTTAATTTATAAACTTCTGAAGGATAAATTTCTAACATAAAATGGCAGATCTAAATTTACAAATAAAAAAATTAAATAAAAAAAAAGAAATTAGCAACAAAAAATTTTTAACTTTCGACCAAAAATGTGGCTTTGAGTAAATAAATTATTAAATAATTTTTTAACCAAATAGTTAAATTTGATACCCGTTGGTTTATTTTTGAACAAAAGAAAATTTTATTGCAAAATCTTAAAAAATTTACATTTAAATTTAAATTTAATTAAATCTCTTTAAATTATAAAACATTTTTTAAGTTTCTTAAAACTACCAAACATCTTTTGAAATGATTAAAAATTTTTTCTAATATATTTGTGTAATCTTTCAAAAAAAGGATTAATTAAAAATATTCCCGTTTTTTTGCAACTTTTGAAATTATTTGAACTCCTTAAAAGTCTGTCGATATAATCTCTTGAAATTATCATTTCAAAATAAAAAAATTATTGACTATTTTCCGAGGAATTTTATGATGTTATTTTATCCTCTTAAAAATTTTTAAATTTCTTAAGAAGATTCTAATTTTTTTTTTAATTTTAAAATTTTACGCTGTATATTTTTTTCAATCTTTTTTAGTTTAAAATTATTTTTCAATGTTTTTGAAACTTCTGAATATCTGTGAAACTTAGTCAAACTTTTTGAAAAATTTTAGAATCTTATAAAATTGAAAACTCCTTTTTCCAAATGAGAGAAAATCATATGAAATGTTTTGAATTTTTTTCTTAATTTTTTCTTAAAATTGATTTAAAAAAAAAACTTGTTTGAAATTTTCTTAGGAATCTCAAGACAAATTTTTTTATTTTCAGAAAATTAAAAAAAAATCGTGAAAATCTGTTTTCTCTCAAAATAACGGGTAAATGATATTTACATTAAAATAAAGCACAACCAAAATTCTTTAACGTACGTTTTTTCAGACTAGATAGAGCTAGGAATGACAATTTTGTTTTAATTAAATTTTTTCTTGAAAAAATTGCTCTCTTCTTTCGTTTTCTCTAGTAGCTTAGTGGTAAAAGCACTCGACCAGCAATCAGAAGGCATGTGGTTCGATTCCCAGCGGAGCGGAAAAGATGTTTTTTGTAGAAAAATTAAATTAAAAAAATGTTTCTAGAACTGTTTGTTAACTCATTAAAAAATGCATTTTGAAAAAGCTATAGTGGTTTATTTAACAAAAAACGCATTTTTGCAAATTTTTAATTTTTAATATTTTCGGCTCGAAAGCATCGGTGGATTTCTACGATTTTTGGATTTTTGCGGCGATGGACCCTAAAATTCAAAATATACCAGTAGGTTTTTAAAAAAACATGCCCGGACCAAATATGGCGGTTTGAAATGGAAAATTGTTGTATAAAAATTATATTTTTTTGAACGACAACAATTTTATTGTTATTTTCATAAAAATGTGTACTAGGGGTTTTTCGGGTCGCTGATTACGAATATGATGTCAGATTTTCAAAATTCAAGATGGCGGATCCAATATGGCAGCCCAACATTTAGAATTTTTTTAAATTTTCATGCAAATTTTTACTAGGGGGTTTTTTGGGTCGCTGATAACAAATGTAATATTAGAATTTCAAAACTCAAGATGGCGGATCCAATATGGCGGCAAATAATTTTGAAATTTTTTTAAATTTCATGACAATTTTTGCTAGGGTTTTTTTGGGTCACTGATTATGAAGATGGCGGATCCAACATGGAGTCAAAAAATTTTGAAAAGTTGTGCTAGGGGGTTTTTGGATCGCTGATTACGAATATGGTATCAGAATTCCAAAATTCAAGATAACGGATCCAATATGTCGACCAAACATTTTTTAAATGGTGTAGTTTTCATGAAAATTTTTACTAGAGGGTTTTTTGGGTCGTTGATTATGAATATGTTATCAGAATTGCAAAATTCAAGATGGCGCATCCAATATGGCGGCCAATAATTTTGAAGAAAAAAAATTTTCATGAAAATTTTTACTAGGGGGGTTTTTGGGTCGATTATTACGAATACGTTATCAGAATTTAGAAATTCAAGATGGCGGATCCAATATGGCGGCCAAACATTTCTAATTTTTAAAATTTTCATGCAAATTTTTACGAGGGGGTTTTTGGGTCGCTGATTACAAATATAATATCAGAATTTAGAAATTCAAGATGGCGGATCCAAAATGGCAGCCAATAATTTTGAATTAAATTTATTTTTATGAAAATTTTTACTAGGGGGTTCCTTGGGTCGCTGATTACGAATACGTTATCAGAATTTCAAAATTCAAGATCGCGGGTCCAATATGGCGGCCAAACATTTAGCACTTTTTTTTTATTTTCAAGAAAATTTTTACTAGGGGGTTTTTTGGGTCGCTAATAACAAATGTAATATAAGAATTTCAAAATTCAAGATAGCGGATGCAATATGGGGGCCAATAATTTTGAAATTTTGTTTATTGTAATAAAAAACTTTACTAGGGATTTTTTGGGTCACTGATTACGAAGATGGCGGATCCAATATGGCAACCAAAAATTTTTAAAAATTTTTTATTTCATGAAAATTTTTACTATGCGTTTTTTTGGTCGATAATAACGAATATGTTATCAGAATTTCATAATTCAATATAACGGATCCAATATGGCGGCCAATCATTTTGAATTTCTTTAAATTTTAATACAAAAATTTACTATGCGGTTTTAGGGTCACTAATGACGAAGATGGCCGATCCAATATGGCGGCCAAAAATTTTGAATTTTTTTTTGTTTCATGAAAATTTTTACTAGGCGTTTTTTTCGGTCACTAATGACGAATATGTTATCAGAATTTCACAATTTAAGATGCTGAATCCAATATGGTAGCCAAAAATTTAGAATTTTTTTAAATTTTACTGCAAATTTTTACTAGGGGTTTTTTGTGTCTCTAATAACAAATATAATATAAGAATTTCGAAATTAAATATAGCTTATCCAATATGGCGGCCAATAATTTTGAAATTTTTAAAAATTTTAATAAAAAAATTACTAGGGGTTTTTTTGGGTCACTGATTACGAAGATGGGAATCCAATATGGCTGCCAAAAATTTTGAAATTTTTTTTATGTCATGAAAATTTTTACTAGGCGTTTTTTTTGGGTCGCTAATTACGAATATGTTATCAGAATTTCAAAATTTAGGATGGTGGATCCAATATGGCAGCCAAACATTTAGAATTTTTTAAAATTTTAATGCAAATTTTTACTAGGGGTGTTTTGTGTCTCTAATAACAAATATAATATCAGAATTTCAAAATTAAAGATATCGTATCCAATATGGCGGCTAATAATTTTGAAATTTTTAAAAATTTTAATAAAAAAATTACTAGGGGTTTTGTTGGGTCACTGATTACGAAAATGGGAATCCAATATGGCGGCCAAAAGTTTTGAAATTTTTTTTATTTCATGAAAATTTTTACTAGGCGTTTTTTTGGGATGCTAATAATGAATATGTTATCAGAATTTCAAAATTTAAGATCGCGGATCCAATATGGCAGCCAAAACTTTTTTTAAATTGTTACTAGGGTTTTTTATGGGTCGCTGATTACGAATATGGTATCAGAATATCAAAATTCAAGACGGCGGATCCAATATGGCGCCCAAAATTTTTGAAAATTATTAAATTTTTGAAAATTATTAAATTTTTGAAAATTATTAAATTTTGGAAAATTATGACATTTTTCAAAATTATGAAATTTTCATTCTTGCAGAAAAATTATTTAGGAAAATCAATAGTATATAACAAACATAAATCTGTAGTAGTCGCAAGAAAAATATGAGGATTTACAAAAGTGTGCTACAAGACCGCAGAAAATGTGTCAAATTTGTAATGTCTACAAATGTACAACCTGCTGTTCAATTTATTATCAATAAAGAAACGATTACATTTTCTTAAGACAAATACTTAAAAAAAGGAAAAATAAAAAAAATTTAAATGAAGATAAATAACAAAAAAAGAGGCTTTCGTGTAGCGTTCAACTCCTGGTGGTGAAAGCCGGAAAACGCCATATGTCGATTAAGAAACAGATCGTAATACCAGTGAGGATTTTATTTATAATTAGCAACCCAAAAAACCTGTAGTACGAACTTTTAGGAAAATAAAAAAATTTCAAAATTTTTGGCCGCCATATTGGATCCGCTATCTTGAATTTTAAAATCTGATAACATATATGTAATCAGCGACCCCAAAAAACCCGCTAGTACGAAATTTTGTGAAAATTAAATTTTTTTTTAAATTTTTGGCCGCCATATTGGATCCGCCATCTTCGTATTCATTGACCCAAAAAACCCCTAGTAAAAATTTTCATGAAAATTAAACAATTCTAACAAATTTTTGCCGTTATATTGGATCCGCCATCTTGAATTTTGTAAATCTGATATCATATTCGTAATAAGCGACCCGAAAAACCCCCTGGTAAACATTTTCATGGAAATAGAAATAAAATTGTTGTCGTTCAAAAAAATACAATTTTTATACAACAATTTTTTATTTCAAACCGCCATATTTGGTGCCGCCATGTTTTTTTTTGGAAAAAACCGACTTGTATATTTTGAAGGTTAGGGTCCATGGACGCAAAAAATCTACAAATCGTAGAAATCCATAAAAATTAAAAAAAAAATTAAACACATTTTTTGTTAAATAAACAACCATCACTTTTTCGAAATACATTTTACTCAAAATTCCGATCACATAAATCGAAAGTGCAGACAATTTTACATCGGATATAACTACTCGCAATTTTTTTAGGACCATTTTGATAGTGCACGGAGCAATTCAAAAAAAAAAAAATTAAATCTGTCCGGCTAGGACTTAAGGGGTACTTCGGTACCCCTTTTGGTACCTGAAATATAAAAAAGTACATTTTTTGGTTACCAATGGATCTTAAAAGATAATATTATTGCATAAGGATCGATTTGTCACCGTACACTCAAGACATTCTGTCTGATGAGAATATGATAGCCCATTTCCGTTGATAGTCCGGATTTAGATTTCATTCAAATCCATCATTTCTCGTCATATTCAATCTCTTACCTCTTTATCTCTAGAATTTCTGAGAATTTCTAGGTAATCTAGATTAACTCAGGGAAAACCTACACACATTAGATAATGATTAACTAAAAATAATAATGTTTGTAAAAAAAGCAATTTAATTTAATAAATATTTAATACAAGATGCTATATATAGTTACTAAATATAAATAATACGCGATACCTCTATTTTATTTTAATGAATTCTGATAGTCCTTGGAACCATTTTGAAGTAATTTATCTTTCAAATAAGACACTACAGAACAGAGAAGATAAATAGTCTCCAACATTTTTCAGAGGAATAGCACAAGGAAACTGCACTTACTCAAGGGACAATTTACTCAAGAAGGTTCTATTTATGTAAGACGTTCCACTTTATATCAACGTGAATCTCTTCTTAGGTTTATTTTCTTATTCTGAGAATTTTGAGTATCTTTTGCGAAATTTAGAAATTAGTAAATTAGTAAAAACAAATTTGGTAACGATTTCTGAATCCCTTCTACTTGAATTTAAGAAAAATCTGTTTTAAAATTAAATTGCTTCTGAAAAAAGATCTACTCTCATCGCTACACTAGGTGCCGAACAACAAAAGTTCTGATTGCTGTTTGGGAGATTTTCCATTAAGCTATCAAAGAGATTTAAAGAAGAATCTTTTTTCCAGAAATACAATCTATCTCAAATCAGCTGTTACATTTATGATACGAGTAATTTAAAGGAATCTGTATTATCATCAGAGATAGTTACCATCGATCAATGTAAATATATTTTTCAAAACCGTGAAAAAAATGAACGTATCGATCAAGTGAACTCTTCAAATAATAGAAAATACTTAACGTATTTTTTATGCTAGATGGAAAATAAATTTCTAAATTTTTTCAATTAAACTTTTCCTGAAAAAAGATCTACTCTCGTCACTCCACTGGGAAACGAAACAAAGAACATCCGATTGCCGATCAGGTGTTTTACCATTAAGCTATTAGAGAGATCGAAAGAAGAGTCTTTTTTCGGAAATGCACGCTATCTCAAACAAGATGTCAGATTTATGAT
>JAWWLR010000158.1:4137614-4150393 GCA_035041075.1 Acraspis erinacei | reverse complement strand
TCTCGCACGAATAACGAATGGCATAGTTGTAGATGCGGAAAAAGACACTCTGATTGTCTTCTGGAACTCTCGTGGGTTCCCTAACCTGCGAGACGTCTCAACGGTTTGTTTAGACAGCGACATCCTTTGCATATGAGAAACGTGGCTTTTGACGGCTCCTGGAGCCTCCCCCTTTTGGCTTCCCCATCATGAATGCTTCTCGTCAAATGCAACAAAAGTTAGTAGATTTGGTAGAGCAAGTGGTGGGTAAGTGATATTTGTAAACCGAAAACGGTATGGGTGAAGAGGGGCTTCCTAAAATCTGTTTAAAAAGTCTACAGGTCCTTTCAGTCTCGGTTAGGGAAGTTCCCAAGTTTAATTGGGTCCAGCAGCTAAAACATCTTTTCACGGTGGGTGGAATGGAGGCCTTCTGGTTCGGATTGGAGTTGGTACGTTTACAGAACAACAAGGGTTTAATGTTTGCGAAATTTTGGGCCTATCTTAGAGATGCGGATCTGTATCGGCTGAGTCAGACATCATCTCTTCAGGTGCTGCCACACCTATGTATTGTTTCCATGGGGCAGCAGTACCTTTATGGTTGATTACCATTTAGATACGCCAGACTTCTTGCTCAGGTGCGTCTTATTGGAGACATCAGGGGTAGATTCTCATTGGGAGATCTTTCTTTTGGATGCACTAAGAGGAAACTCTGCACAATCTGCAATCTGGGAGTTCAAGAGATTTCTGTTTCATTTATTGGCAGAATGCCCTACGTATGGGGATATCAGAAAGGATTGTTTTGAGTCTGCAGCAAGTCTTACAGCCTTTGAACCATTCAAAAATTTCTTGTTTTAACTAAGAATTAGAATTTTCCAGTAAAAATCCCATTTCAAATCAAGATTTTTCATTATTTTTTTAGAAAATGTCCCGTTTCAACTTAGAATTAGAATCGATTGTTTTAAAAACTCCGTATTCCAGTTCGGAATCTATTTAAATTTGTTACTTTGCCCTGTTCCAAGACAAATTAGAATTCTTTTGGATAAATACCGGTTTCAATTCTGAATTCGTTAAAACTTAAAATTTTCTTGTTTCAACTCAGAATCAGGAGTTTTGGAAAAAGTTCCTGTTCCAATTCAGAATTTTGTTCTTTTTCAAAAATTGCCAGTACTAGCACGGAATTTGTTAAAATGTGACAATTTTCGGTTCCAAGTCAGAATTATTATTATTCTGGATAAATTCCAATTACAAGTATAAGTTTCCAAAAAATTTTACTGGGAAATGTTTTTTATTCTTCGGAACCCTATCAAAATTCTTAAAGAGCTTCTAAATTTTTTGTTCGAAATCTGCCAAATTAAGAATAAAAATTTTAACATTCAGAACTTTACATTTTTTTAAACAATTGCTCTAAGGAAGATGGATTTGAACACTTGGACTACCAGGTTCATTTATTAGAATAATGAGATGAACTCGAAGCTATAAGGTTATCTTAAATTTTATTTTTAAAATCCAACTGTTCCAATAAGAAATATTTTAAATACCTGGCATACCAGATTTAATAATTATTAGAGCGATGATACCTTCGGAAAAACATCGACAGTATCTTCAGTTTTTAATCTCAAACCCGACTTTTCTGAGAAGGATATATTTTCCACACCTGGACTTATTTTTAATTATTTGAACCACAAGACCATGTAAGAACCATCAAGGTATCTAAAACTTCAGTTCTTAATCTAAAATTCTCAAGGAAGATTTATTACCAATAGCTGGACTATCAATTTTGATTAATAGAATGGCAAGACCTTTTAAAAACCATCAGCGTATCTAAAAAAAAATTTTGATCCTAAACACCTCAAGGAAGATGAATTTTAAATACCTAGTACTACCAGGTTTAATCATTGGAACAACGAGATTTTCTAAAACCCATCAAGGTATCCCTAATTATATTTTTGCAACTAATTTCACTGGTAAAGGTTTATTTCAATACCTGAACTACCATCTTCAATTATTGCTAAAACGATGAGACCTTTGAAAAACGATCAGCGCTATCATAAATTTTCATTCTTAAGCCCCACTCTGATGATGAAGATCTCTTTTTCAACACCTGAACTGCTTAGGTTTAATTATTTGGACTATGAAACGTTCGAAAACCCCTCAGAACAAGAATAAAGTTTCAAAGTTCTTTCGTATAGTCTACAATACAAAAAACAAATTGTAGTCTCCTCTAAAACTCAATCGCTAACTTTCTGATGATGTGGGAAGTTTCCAAACTTTTTAACCAAAAAGAAACACGTTTGCAAGTGGTGAACAAACTCACTTGTGACTAACAATCTCTAGCCTTATGACCTTCTAATTAGCTTACACAATCTGAATATTATTTCTTCCTCATTTTGTAGACAACAATTTTAATATTACATATTATTAATTATACTTACCTTCATAACTAAACAGGTGCCAAGATTTTCACAATAGGCGCTGTCAAGTTATCTAAAAGAAAAAAAACATCTGTGACAAGCTTTGATCCTATTAGGTACGAAACAACAATAATCAATTTTAGCATCTGTAAAAAAGGCAAAAAAACACGTTGCGTTTAATTTTCTTTTCTAAAAAACAAACCCTTACATTTTTTAATGTGTTAAAAAAACTCTCTGAACATAAAAATTTGTATCTTTTAATTAAATCACTTTTTCGCTGCAGCAATTTGTACAAAAATAATTTTTTTCCACTATCTTGATGAAAATTTTTTTTCATTAGCCGTAAGAAACACAACGCTCCATATTGTTAGTGACTTGATGGCGAGAGTTCCTCGGTTTGGTGCTCCAGCAGCCAGCAGGTGTTATGGTCGATAAATCAGATGATTTACGATTGGCTGCTCACAAAGCTGAACGGCTTAAGGACTTTCCTACATAAGAAGCTGCAAAATGTATTGCTACTGCTACTATAAGAAAACAAATCCCAGCAATAAACTGATGTTATGTTTTGAGCTGCAACGATTAGATGAAGTGTGATAATGACTGCTCAGCACGAACGCTACACAGATACTTAAAGAATGGTTAAATAAATTGCAATATGTTCGAAAAATAATTTTTTATCAAAAGTTTTAAAAAATTGAATACAAGCAGATACAAAGCAGAAACAAAGTCGCGTTGGCAGACATTTTGAACCTTGAACATTGCTATTCAAATTTGATAAAAGCTTTGCGACAATAGTGTTCGTCATCACCGACAATATTGTTTATTGTCATCGACAATAATCTTTATCATCATCGAGAATAAGCTTTATCACCATTGACACTGCCATTAATCTTAATCATTATTGACAATAATCTTACTCATTATCGATACAATGATCTTCATCATCATCAGCAATAATCTTTATTATCATCGAGAATAATCATCATCATCGACGCCGATAATAATCCTTATCATTATTGAGAATAATCTCAATCATGATCGATGATGATGATCATCATCATCGAAAATAATTTTCATCATCGTCGATCATAATCCTAATCATCGAAAATAATTGTAAACATCATCAGCAATAATCTTGATTATTATCAATACTGATCTTCATCATCATCATCATCAACAATAACTATCATTATCATCGACAATAATCTCCATTGTCCTAATTTTACAATTCCAAATTTAAAAGCATCTCACCAGAATACTATTAAATTTTAGCATTTTGAACAGAATAATAATAGAGTTATTATTTCAACACGTTCTAGAATTATGATAATTGGTCAAAAGTGATACAGTCCAAATCGTAATTGTCTCAATGTAAAAGCTAAGCAGCATTTCCGTATAATAAGATGATGACAAAATTTATTCTTCAATTTTAGATTTAACGAGTAACTGTTTTTTTTTAGATCGAAGCCTTGGAGGTGTAATCAATAATTCCTGTTGACGGCCGGGAGGTTTATCGTTCGCAGCAGCTGACTCGATTCTGGTGGAAAATTTCTTGTCTATTCGGTCTTTTGCATAGATTGCACATTTCAATTTGATAAGAAAAATGCAAGTAGAATAACCCCTGAGACTCTAATATATATTTTTCCCTGAAGCTTGTAAAGAGGAAAACACATAGTGTGTTAAAAAAAATAAATTCACCCGTTGATAATAATAAGTTTTTTAATAGAATGGAAATGCAAATTTATTATGGTAACAGCCGTTCGAATTCCTATGTTGAAGAAACTTTATTCTTCATAAACAAACCTTTATATAAAATCTGTCGTTATTGGCTGACGCTAAAATTTTAAAGTTAGCGATCAAAATACTTTACGACACCTTTTCCTGTAAAAAGCTAAAGACGAATTCAGTAGTTATAAAATACTTTATATTTAAAATTCTTAAAATAAAAATGATATTAACCCTAATTTTTATTATAATCGACAATAATTTTAATCATTACCGCCAATAATCTTAATCACCATCAACGATTATTTTTATAATAAATAATAATCGAAACCAACAATAATCTTAATTATTATAAATATTAGTCTTTGTTTATCCTGAACAATAATCTCAATCTTCGTCCGCAATAATCTTCATTATTGTCGAAAATAATCTCTACCATCATCGACAATAATCTTCATCATCCTCAGCAATAATCTTCATCATCTTCTAAAGTAATCTAAATCGTCATCGAAAATAATCCACATTATCATCAACATTAATATTCATCATCATTGACAATAATCTTAAACATTATTAACAATTATCTGCATTATAATCGACACATCTTGATTATAATCGATAAGAATCTTCACCATCAAAAATAATGCTCATCATCATCGACCATCATTTTAATCATCATTATCCTGAAAAATTATCGAAAATAATCTTCATCATCATAAACAATAATCTTTATTATAATCGACAATAATTATCATCCTCATCAATAAAAATCTCAATCATCATTGATAATAATCTTCATCATCCTGAACAATAATCTCCATCATCATCGACAATAATCCTATCCTACTCAGCAATACTTTTCATCAACAAGTAAAATAATCTAAATCGTCCTCGAAAATAATCAACATCATCATCAACATTCATATTCATCGGCATCGACAATAATTTTAAACATCATTAATAATAATGCTCATCGTCATCGACCTTAATTTAAATCATCATTCATGATAACCATCATTATCCTGAATAATAATATTGATTATCATCGATATTAACCTTCATCTTCATCAGAAATAACCTTCATTATCATGGACAATAATTTTTATCATCATCGAGAATAATTACCATCATCATCATTAAAAATCTTCATCTTCAACGACAGAAAACTTCATCATCCTCAGCAACCACTTTCATCATCATCTACAATAATCTAGATCGTTATCGAAAATAATCCACATCATCATCAACATTAATATTCATCATCCTCGACAATAATCTGAATCGTCATTAATAATTCTCTTCAATATAGTCGATAACAACAATAATCTTGATTATAATCGATAAGAATCTTCATTATCGTCAACAATAATGCTCATCCTCATCGACAATAATTTGAATCATCATTGGTGATATTCATCATTATGCTGACCAATAATCTTGACTATCATCGATAATAATCTTCTTCATCATTAAACATAATCTTCATTATCATGGGCAATAATTTGCATCATCATCTATGATAATCTTCATTATCCTGAACAATAATCTTCATCATCGATAATTAGCTTCGTCATCATGAACAATAATCTTCATCATCGTCGACAATAATTTTCGTCATCCTCAGCAATAATCTTCATCATCTTCTAAAATAATCTTAATCGTCATCGAGAATAATCCACATTATCATCAACATTAATATTCATCATCATGGAAAATCATCTTAAACATTATTAGCTTTTATCTTCATTATAATCGACACATCTTAATTATAATCGATAAGAATCTTCATCATCAACAATAATACTCATCGTCATCGATCATAATTCTAATCATCATTTATGATAATCATCACTATTCTGAACAATAATAATGTTGATTATTTTCGATAATAATCTTCATCATCATCAACAATAATCTTCATTATCATGGGTAATAATTTTCATCATCATCGAAAATAATCTATATCATCATAAACAATAATTTTTATTATATTCGACAATAAAAACCATCCTCATCAACAAAAATCTCAATCATCATTGATAATAATCTTCATCATCATGAACCATAATCTCCACCATCATCGGCAATAATCTTATCATCCTCAGCAATACTTTTCATCAACATCTACAATAATCTAAATCGTCTTCGAAAATAATCCACATCATCATCAACATTCATATTCATCGGCATCGAAAATAATTTTAATCATCATTAACAATTATCTTCATTAGAATCGACACAAACAATAATCTTGATTATAATCGATAAGAATCTTCATCATCAACAATAATGCTCATCGTCATCTACCTTAATTTGAATCATAATTGATGCTAATAATCATTATCTTGAATAATAATATTGATTATCATCGATAATAACCTTCATCTTCATCAGCAATAACCTTCATTATCATGGGAAATAATTTGTATCATCATCGAGAATAATTACCATCATCGTCATTAAAAATCTTCATCTTCAACGACAGAAATCTTCATCATCCTCAGCAACCACTTTCATCATCATCTACAATAATCTAGATCGTTATCGAAAATAATCCACATCATCATCAACATTAATATTCATCATCCTCGACAATAATCTGAATCGTCATTAATAATTCTCTTCAATATAGTCGATAACAACAATAATCTTGATTATAATCGATAAGAATCTTCATTATCGTCAACAATAATGCTCATCCTCATCGACAATAATTTGAATCATCATTGGTGATATTCATCATTATGCTGACCAATAATCTTGACTATCATCGATAATAATCTTCTTCATCATTAAACATAATCTTCATTATCATGGGCAATAATTTGCATCATCATCTATGATAATCTTCATTATCCTGAACAATAATCTTCATCGTCATCGACAATAATCTTTATCATCATCGATAATTATCCTAACCATCATGAACTTATTGCTTATTATCATCAATTGTGAATTAAGACTTGAATTGTGAATTGGACTAATCATCCAATATATAAACCAGTTATAATATTCTTCATCATTGTAAACAATAATTTTCAGCATCCTCGACAATCATCTTAATCATCATTAATAATTCTCTTCATTATAATCGTTACCAACAATAATCTTGATTATAATCGATAAGAATCTTCATTATCTTCAACAATAATGTTTATCGTCATCGACCATAATTTAAATCATCATTGAAGATAATCATCATTATCCTGAACAAGAATAATGATGATTATTTTCGATAATAATGTTCATCATCATGAACAATAATCTCTATCATCATCGACAATAATCTTCATCATCCTCAGCAATAAGTTTCATCAACATCTACAATAATCTAAATCTTCTTCGACAATAAACCACATCATCGTCAACATTCATATTTATCGGCATTGACAATAATTTTAATAATCATTAACAATTATCTTCATTAGATTCGACACTAAAAATAATCTTGATTATAATCGATAAGCATCTTCATCATCTACAGTAATGCTGATCGTCATCGACCATAATTTGAATCATTGATGATAATCATCATTATCCTGAACAATAATATTGATTATCATCGATAATAATCTTCATCTTCATCAAAAATAATCTTCATTATCATGGGCAATAATTTTTATCACAATCGAAAATAATTACCGTCATCATCATCAAAAAGCTTCATCTTCAACTACAGAAATCATCATCATTCTCAGCAATAACTTGCATCATCGTATATCATAATCTAAAGCTTCATCGAAAATTATCCACATCCTCATCAACATTGGTATTCATCATCATCGATAATAATCTTAATGCTGATTAACAAATTATCTTCATTATAATCGACACCAACAATTATCTTGATTATAATCGATAAGAATCTTCGTTATCATCAACAATAATGCTTATCGTCATTGTCCATAATTTGAATCATCATCGATGATAATCTTCATTATCCTGAACAATATTCTTCATCGTCATCGACAATGATCTTCATCATCCTCAGCAATAACTTGCATCATCATCTACAATCATCGAAATTGTCATCGAAAATAATCTACATCATCATCAACATTAATATTCATCATCATTGACAATAATCTTAATCATCATTAACAATTACCTTCATGATGTTCGACACCAACAATAATCTTTATTTTAATCGATAAGAATCTTCATCATCAACAATAATGCTCATCATCATCGACAATAATTCCAAATCGTCATCAAGAATGATCTTCATTATCATCGATAATAATATTCATTATCATCTAAAATAAACTCCATTATCGATAATAATCTTTGTTATGATCATAAATAATCTTTATCGTCATCGACAATAATGTTCATAATTAGCGATATTGATCTCATTCATCCTCCACAATAATTATTATTATCATTAACAAAAATCTTCATCGTTATCAACTTGAGCATTATCGAAAGTTACCTCCACAATTGACAATAATTTTTAAAATCATCTACAATGACAATAATCTTAATCAGGATTGACAATAATCTAAATAATAATAATTGACAAATGTTTATCTTTCGTAGCTATCAACTTGATCGTAGTGGAAAATTGCTTATGAATTTGAAAATGAGTTTGAAAATTGCAATTTTATAACAAAATACCAAGAAGAATAGACTCCTGGGAATCTAATAGATATTTTTCCCTCCATCCTATAAAATCTAAAACAAATAAAATGTGTGGTTTCTTTAAAGATTAAATTCACCAGTCGACAGTATCAAGCTTTTTACTGTATGGGATTTTAAAAATCAATAGATTACTATCATGAATAAATTTTATGCCTTTTCCTAACTGAGGACTATTTTATATATGAACATTTATTTTTTAAAGAGCTGTTAGATTTCTTTTCTAAACTAAATTCCATTCTTTATGGACCAACATTCATACGAAATTCTCCTTTTAACTTTCTAACGTCAGAATTTTTATATTGAATGATCCTAATTTTTTAGGATGCCATTTCCTGTGGAGGCTTAGATTAAGATTTGTGAAATTGGAAATCATCGATAATAATATGCATGATCATCAGCAATAATCCTTAGTATCAATAACAATAATCTTGATCATTATCGGCAATAATCTTTATCATCATTAACAATAATATTCATAATCATTGTTAAAAATCTTTATCTTCATCAACAATAATTAAGAAAAAGCCTCAATTTTCTTTGATAAAACAATTTTTTATAAGCAAAAATTTATATAAATTTGTTTGGTAGGAACTAGGTAATAACTAAGATTCTTAAAAATAAAACCTTTTAAAATATTGCTTTCCTAAATTAGTATTTCTCAAACTTTAAACATGTTGAAATTACTAGAACATATAATTTTACAATTTGTAATTTGAAAGCACCTCCTAAGAGGACTATAACACTTTAGCGTTTTAAAAATAATAAAAAAGAAGCTGGTATTTTAACACGTTCCAGAAACCACCAGAATTATGGTAATTGGACAAAAATGAGACAGTACTAGAACGGTGTGCTTATTACAGAGTAGGCCAAGCCACGCTAATTCTAGGCAACAATAGAGTTTCACGTTTTCTCAGAAATGCTTTGAACATGTTGAGAGCACATCCTGTAATGGAAGAATTTTCAACTATTTTTATCATTTAAATAAAATAGTCCTGTAGTTTCTTTTTTGATGGGATTTGAAAAAAATATTATGAGAGAACCTTTCGAGATACTTAAAAAGCTTAAAAAATGTATTTAAAAATCTTAAAAAATCTGCATTCTGTTTCAAATTGGTTGAAATTCTTATTATTATTTTTAATATTTTTTTTATTTTTGAATCTTTTCGAATATTCTAGAACTTTGGAAAACCTTTTGTAATAATTCAAAGTTTTTATCAACGATTTTTAAGTCTATATAAATTTGTATTATTTATCTTCGTTATAAATATTTTAAGTTAGCAAATAGAAAATTTTTATCCTATTATTTAAAAAAAAATTCTTGTTTATCTTATTTTTATCTTTATAAATTATCAAGCTTATTCTGATGCAAACTATTGTTAACAGTTAACATATATTTTTCTGTACATAATTTATGTTAACAAATAGAAAGTATTCATATTTTTTTCGCGTAATAAAATTATTTTTTATCTTACAGGCATCGCTAATCGCTTACCATACTTATTCTTATCATCGATAACAGTTTTCATTATCATTGACAATAGTATTCATCGTCATCGACAATAACCTTCATCATAATCGGCACTAAAAATATTCTGAATCATTATGGACAATGATCTTCAATATCATCAATAATTCGTCTTCCTCATCATCGATAATAATCCTCAGCATTGTCTAAAAAATCATCATGATCATCGACAATGATTTTCATTAGCCTCGACTATGATTTTCATCATCATCTTAAAAAATGTTCATCATCATCGACTATCTTCATCTTCATCGACTATAATCTCTATCGTCGTCGACTATAATTTTCATCACCATAAACAATAATTTTTGTATCATTGAGAATAATATTTATCTTGATCGCCAAGAATCTGAATTATCATTGAAAAAAACTTTCATCGACTATAATGTCAATCATCATCGTTAAAAATCTTTGTCAATATCGACAATGATTTTGATCATCATTGACAATAATATGTATTATCATCGACGATAAGCTTCATCATCATCGACAAAAATCTTCAACATCATCGACAATACTTTTTATCATGATCTACAATTATCTGTATTATCCTTGACAAAAATCGCTATAATCATTGACCATAATCTTCATCATTATCGAGAATGATCTTCACCATAATCCACAATTATTTTCATCATCATCGATAATAAAATTCATCATCGACAAAACTATTCATCCTCATCCACCATATTCTCAATCGTCCTTGATAATAATGTTCATCATTATCAACAATAATTTTCATTATCGTGGACAATAATCTTTATCATCATTGACAATAATCTTCATCATTATCGAAAATGATCTTCATCCTCATCCACAATTGTTTTCATCATCATCGATAATAAGCTTAATCATCGACAATAATCTTCATAATCAGAAACAATAATCGTCATTATCATAGAATATAATATTCATCCTTATCGATAATAAACTCAATCATCATCGATAATAATTTTCATCATTATCAACAATAATTTTCATCATCATGAACAATAATCTTTATCATCATTGACAATAATCATCATCATTGTCGAAAATGATCTTCAACCTATCCACAATTGTTTTCATCATCATCGATAAGCTTCATCATCGGCAATAATCTTCATCATCAGAAACAATAATCGTCATTATCATCGAATATAATATTCATCCTCATCGATAATAATCTCAATCATCATCGATAATAATCTTCATCATTATCAACAATAATCTTTATCATCATTGACTATCGTCTGCATCATAATCAAAACAAACAATAATCGGAATCATTTTCGGCAATAATCTTAAATAACATCAATAATCATCTTCATCATCTCTGACAATAATCTTCATCATTGTCGATAATAATCTTCATCATCATCGAAAAAAATCTTCATCATCATCAACCATAATATTCATCGCCATCATCAACAATCTCAATCATCATCGACAATAATCTTCATCATTATCTGCAAATATCTTCATCATCATCGACTCTAATCTCCATCAACCTAACCAATAATATTTATCATCATTGACTCGAGTCTTCAAAATAATCGACACCTACAATAATTTAACTCGTTGTCCACAATAATCTTAAATGTGATCTATAATCATCTTCATCACCATTGACAATAATCTTCATCGTCGACGATCATTTTCATCATCATCGAAAAAAATCTTCATCATCATCGACCAAAATATTCATCGCCATCCTCAATAAGCTCAATCATTGTCGATAATAATCATCATCGAAAAAGATCTATATCGTCATCGACTCTAATCTCCATCATCCGAACCAATAATATTTATCATCACTGACAATAATGATTATCATAATTGACGTTAGGTTTCATCATAATCAAAACCAACAATAATCTGAATCATTATCGACAATAATATTAAATGTCATCAATAATCATCTTCATCATCATTGACAATAAGCTTCATCATCGTCGCCATCGCCAATAATCTCAATCATTGTCGATAATAATCTTCATCATCATCGAAAAAGATCTTCATCTTCATGGACTCTTATCTCTATCATCCGAACCAATAATATTTATCATCATTGACAATAATCATTATCGTAATTAACTATAGTCTTCATCATAATCAAAGCCGACAAGAATCTAAATTATTATCGAGAATAATCTTAAATATCATCAATAATTATGTTCATCACGATTGACAATGATCTTCATCATCGTCGATAATAATCTTTAGCATCATCGAAAAAATTCTTCATCGTCATCGACTCGAATCTCCATCATCCAAGCCAAGAATATTTATCCTCATTGACGATAGTCTGAATCATAATCAAAACCAACAATAATCGGAATCATTTTCGGCAATAATCTTAAATGTCATCAATAATCATCTTAACCATCATTGACAATAATCTTCATCATCGTCGACAAAAATTTTCATCATCACCGAAAACATTCTTCATCATCGTCGACTCGAATCTCCATCCTTCGGTCCAATAATATTTATCATCATTGACAATAATCTTTGTCA
>JAWWLR010000158.1:4119151-4132288 GCA_035041075.1 Acraspis erinacei | reverse complement strand
AATCCCAAGAAATGTAAAAAAATAATGGTATTCTCTTATTGAAATTAAAATTGTTTGTCATTTTTTGGACTAGTAAATTTCTCTAAAAAAAATTATATAATTATTTAAATAATTATTAATTTTCGATTTTAAAAATTTCTAAAAATTGAGCCAGTGATATCAAATGTCTTTTTAAATTAGTATCCGATGCTACAATGATTTTTGAAAACTTAATTATTTAAACAAATAAAAATATATTTAAACATTTAAAAGTGGTAAATTTATACTTTCTATAAACTATACAGTCAGAAACATAATCGTATTTGTTCTATCTTATTTTTTTTTGGTTATCATAAAAGACTCCTTAAGGAAATAAATATTGTTTAAAAAATATAAATTTATTAAACATTAAAAGGCATTTATCAAAATTATCTATTTAATCAACAAAACATAGCATAGGATACTAATTTAAAAAGAAAGTTATTATCTGGGGCTCAATTTTTAGCAATTTTGATAATAGACCATTAATAATTATTTAAATAATTACATAATGTTTTTAGAAAAATTTACTACTCCAAAAAATTTCATTTCAATCAGAAAGTACGATTATTTTTTTAGATTTATTGGGAATGAGTATTGATTGTTAGAGAGATCGAAAGAAGAATCCTTTTTCAGAAATACTAGCTTTATTTTGCCAGGTGTTAAAAGTCAATGTTTTCAAGGAATCTGTGTTATCATAAGAGAACAACAGAAATTCTTAACATCTTTTCAGGCTAGATTGAGATGTGAATTAATTTTTTTTTTTAATATCTTTTTGATAAAAAATAATCTTCTTATTCTCTCCGCTGGGAATCAAGGCACACAGCTTTTGATTGAAGGTTTAATTCAAAACTCCATCTAGTCTGAAAAGACGTTAAAAATTTGTGTTATTTTAAAATTATATTTTTCTGAAAAAAATATCTTGTAAAAATCGCTCCACTGGGCATCGAACCACAGAAATTCCGAATGCCGGTCGGGTGCTTTCCCAATTACGCTATTAGAATGCTCGAAAGAAAAATTTTTTTTCAGAAATATACGCTCTCTCAAGCTAAGAGTTAGGAGTGATTTTTAAACGAAATCTGTATTATCAGCAGAGTAGGTACTATCGATCGGTATAGATGACACTCCACAATCTGCGGAAATAGAAAATAATTAATGTCATTTTTTTCAAGACCGAAAATAAATATAATTTTACAATTTAAAAAATTTATTTTTCATCTTGTCAAAAATGACGTTTGTTATTTTCGCTATCATAAATACAACGTCTGGCTACCGACCCGCAATCGGAAGTTCTGCGGTACAACTCCCAGTGGAGCGATTGTTAAAGGACCTTTTTACAGAAAAATATAATTTAACAGTTTTTAAAATTTATTATCCATCTTGTCAAAAACGACGTTAAATATTTTCGCTTATTTAAAGAGTTAACTTGATCGATATTTTTTATTTCTATTTCCAAATATTGTGGAGTGACATCTATACTGATCTTTCTAAAATTTCTGTTAATCTCTGTTGATAATACAGATTCCTTGAAAACTTCTTCTTGTATTATTACGTAGCCAAAATAATGATTTTATTTCTGAACAAGGATTCTTGTTTCGATCTCTCTAGTAGCTTAATGGAAAAGCGCCCGACCTGCAATCGGAAGTTGTGTAGTTCGATTCCCAGCAGATCTAAGGAGAAGATCTTTTTCAGACAAACTTTTATTTAAAAAAAAATTGTTTATTATTGACTTTCGATGTAATTGGGAAGTGGCAATAAACATTTAGTAAAATAAAGTTCTGTTTGCATGTTTTCCAGGTTCTAGATTACAAACAGTATTACTTGAACTTGCCTGAAGCCAACTCATTCGGGCGTGCTAACTGGGTTGTGGAATACTCATTGCTGAAGCATTATGAGCTTAAGGAGATAACCGCCCTGAGTCTTCACGATTTGGCGGATCGATTTACGCAGTCCAATGACAACGCATTCGTCAGGTAACTGGAAATTCATTATCACTCACAGCTGACTTATTCCTATTGAATGCCTTATTCCAATTACCAACTTCAATAGAATCTATGCCGTTGGAACTTCCTCTGAGTCTCCTAAATTCCCCAGATAATGAAATCAAATTACAAAAATTTACAATCAGTTCATCAATAAATCGATTCTTCAGAATAATTTCAAGCAAGTAGATTTTTCATATTCAGGTTGGCCACTTTCATAGCCGGAGAAAAATCTCGGTTTTCAATTTGTCGTTTTTTTAAATTTATCCAAATATTTTTGATTCAATTGATTATTAATTAACCTGTTATATAATGAAAATCTTCTAATATCAATAGGTTTAATTCTAGGAAGCAAAAAAAAAACTTGATCTCAGAGTGAAATATTCAAAATTATCAATTTATAATTTCACAAACCCAAGATCCTTTCAAAACAGGAGAAATATGGAAATTTTCGTCGAAAATAGGGGAATAAATTATTTTAATTGAGATTAATATACAAGTACCCTATTGAATTTAATATTAAACGAGACGGCCATGTGCGCGCGCCAACGCGCGCTTGCTTTTGTATTCATTTTTATCATTTACCCAATTTCCGAATAACTATTTAGTTGTTAAAAATGTTTACCGGTCGAAGACTTTAATTTTTTATGTCATTTTAGATTTTAGTGAAGTTTGATATTCTGAACAAATTAATCAGATGGTAATTAATTAATCAGTTTACAACATGAAAATCAAGGAACAATTATTTTAATTCATACATGAACATTATTTCTACTTTATATTTTTTTTTAAATTAGAATTAAAAAAAAAAATTCAACTAATTTAACAAAGGTATTTCAGAAATAAATAAACTTTTATTATAAAAATGTATGTGACAAAATTAAAGTTCCATCTGTATGTAATTTAATATTGCAAACAAAATTATTTAGCTGGTTATTAATAAATGACTTACTAAAATTAGAATCATTAAACAATTATTTTTATTAATTTAAAAAAAAATTATAATAGGAATAAGGGTATTTTAAATATAAATAAACTTTCATTATACGAATCATATGTAAAATTCAGTTATATAACCTTAAACTGACTAACCTATTTCTGTTACTTAATCGAGGAAAATTAAAACTCAATCTTTATTTTATTTAATATTGTAAAAATATTAATCAAATAATATGTAGTTAATCAGTTTATAACATAAAAAGCATTAAAGAATTATTTTCAGTGAATCCCTGCATTTTTTTTTTTTTACATTTTTCAGAAAATTTGATTTATTTATATCATTTTAAACTATTCCAGGAAAAATAAAAATATATTTGCAAATAATTTGGAAATCGTAATTCAAATGCTCATTTAACATCGAAAAACTTTACAAAAATAATTGAACTCAAATGGAGGTATTTTAAACATTAATCAACTGTTATCATAAAATTTATGGCCAATATTAAACTACATAAACTTTAAGTAAATAAAAAATTTATCTGAATTATAAGAAATTGCTATTTAATATTTATGTAATTTAATATTGTGAAAAAATCAGGTAATAATTAATTAATGTATTCATAACGTAAAAAGCATTAAAGTATAATTTTCATTTAGAAATTAAAATAATTTTTATGCTACTTTTTATTTTGATTTTTCACTTCCATTTTTTAGAATTTGATTTATTGGTCACATTTTATAAACATTTCACAATATCAGAATCATTTGAAAAATTATGTAATTAAAATAGGGATGTTTTAATATAAATAAACTTTTATTATGAAAATTTTATCCAATATTCTATTATATAACCTTGAAATAAATAATCAATTTATGTCACCTAATTTTAATAAACTAAATTTTAATATTTATTTAATTTAATATTTTGAAAAAAATGTTCAGCTACTAATTAATTAATTATTTCACAATATGAAAAACATTTGACTATAACTTTCACTGAAGCATTCAAATAATCTTTGCTTAATATTATTTTTTAAATTTGCGATTTCATTTCTTGAAATTTGATTTATTAATAAAATTTTTACCTATAATTACAGCAATTATATGTTTTAATAGAATAAATACAGAGTTAATTAGTCGAAAACATAAACAATATAAAAATCATTTTCATTGAATCATTCTAATAATTTTTAAATTACATTTTCTTGAATTACATAATCTGAAAGTAAATAATCAATTCATGTTACTTTATTTAAAACATCTTAAATTGAATCTTCATGCAATTCAATATTGTTTTCAAAATTAATCAACTAAAAATTAATTAAATAGTTGACAATATAAGCAGTTGATATTTCTGACCCAAAAAAGGAGCCAAACATTTGAAACCTCATAGAACCATTTTTACACTAAAATATTAAAATTTAGCCAGAGAAAGTTGAATTTTCAACAAAATAGTTTAATTTTCAAACCAAGAAGACAATTCTTTTTTAGAAGAGAATGGAATTATTAATTACAAAGGTGGAATTACAATATTATTCAACCAAATAGTTATATTTTATTAAAATCATTTATTTATAAACAAACAGTTACATTTATAACCAATTTGTTGAATTTTAAGCCAAAAGGCGAATTTAAAAAATAATAAATTTGAATTATCAACCTGAAAATGTAAATTTTCAAAATATAATAATATAAATTTCAAGCAAGAAATTTCCATTTTTAATCAAATAGTTGAAAGGTAAAAAATTATAATTCAAACAAATATTTGCATTTAAAACTAAATAATAATTTTTAAATAAATAGAGACGAACTTTCAACATAATAGTTAAATATTTAACCAAATAGTTGAATTTTCTTACAAAAAAGACCAAATTTTTAGAAGAAAGATGAATTTTCAACAAAAATTTCATTTTAATCCTAAAAAGATTAATCTTTAACCAAAGGAGGCGAATATTTTGCACCCAGGAAGATGAATTTTAATCAACACAGTTGAATTTTTGAATAAAAAAGATAAATTTTTAAATAAGTAGTAGAATTTTGAAACTACAAAAACAATTTTGCAACTAAATGATGCAATTTAAAAAAAGTGAAAATTTTCACACATAAAGTTGCATTTTCAACAAAATAGTTGAATTGTCAATCCAAAAAGAAGATTCAACAAAGACTATAATTTTCAACCTAAAATGAAAAATATTTAACCAAATTTTTCAATAATAACAAAAAAATTGTTAACCAAAAATGGTTAGAATTTTTAAACAAAAATAGAAAATAAATTTACAAGCAGTTGCATTCTCAACTTAATATTTCAATTTTTAAACCAAAAATACGATTTTTTCGAAGAGAATGGAATTAATAATTACAAAAGTAGAATTACAAAAAAGTTAATTTACAATCAACAAAATCAAATTTCCATCCAAATAGAACAATTTTTTAAATAGAGTTCATTTTTAAACAAACGGTTATATTTATGAACAAGTTGTCGAATTTTCAAGCCAAAAAGACAAAATTTTAAGCCAACAAGAAGAAAGTTTAATTTTGAAGAAGACAGTTAATTTTGATTAAATAAAGATTAATATTTAACCAAGAATGGATGAATTTTTCATCCAAAAAGAGATGAGTTTTTAACAATAAATTTAACTTTTCATGTGTAGTTGAATTTTTAATTTACAAAAATTTTAACCAAAAATATTTGCATTTCGAACAAAATAGTTGAATTTTTAAACTAAATAATGAATTCTTATATGGCAGTTGAATTAGTAGCCTGAAAGATAAATTTTCGACGTAAAATATAATTTTCAACCAAAAATTAATTCTCAATAAATAGTAGCATTTACGGATAAGTATTTGAAATTTTTATAAACCGAAAAGAATTTTTAAAAACATATTTTATTTTTTGACTGAAAAGATTAATATTTCACAAAAATTGAAGTTTTAACTAAGTAGTCGAATTTTTAACTTACAAAGACGATTTTTAACCAAATGGTCGACTCTTCAAAAAAAGAAGAAGAATATGATTCAAGCACAAACATTTCAAAATAAATAGTTACATTTAAAAAATTAGTTTTCAAATATTTAGGTGCACTTACAACCAAATAGTTGAAATTTTAATCAGAAAAAATGATATTTTAATCAAATAATTTTTTTTAACCAAATAGTTAAATTTTGAAGACAGAAAAAAGATTTTTCTTTAAATACATTTAAATAATTAATCTAAATTTTTAAACAAATATTTGAAAGATGAAAAAAATTAATTTAAAATGAATAGTTGCATTTAAAACTAAGTTGCAAATTTAAATAAGCAAACACGAATTGTTTACGAAATAGTTAATAATATGACCAAATATTTGAATTTCTGAACCAAAAAGACAAAGGTTCGAGAGAACAGTTGAGTTTTCAATAAAAAATTTAATTACTAACAAAGAAAGATTATTTCTTAACCAAAAAAAAAGATTTTAATTTTGGACCTGAAGATGGTTTAAGTAAAAGAATTGAATTTTCGACAAAAAAAAAAAATTTTAAACAATGAAGTTAAATTTGCACCCAAACAGTTAAATTGCAAAAAAGAAACTGAATAACCATTTGCATTAACAATCAAATATTTGAACTTTTTCTATCAGAAGATATGACTTTTTAAACAAAAAACAGAATAAACTTTAAAAAAGCAGAATAATTTACATAACAAATAATTAGATGTTCTCATAAATCGTTTAAACAATTTATTATTCTTTTTAGCAATTTTATCATAGAATGGAGTTAGAAAGACACGGTTTTTTCCCAAATTTTCCACTTGTTTTCCAATTTTCAATGACAAGAAAGTGAATGTTCAGTAATCTTAATAAAAGTGATTGTTTAAAAAATTGATTCACTTTTAGTCAAATTTTCAATTAAGATAAGTTAGGTAATTAATTCTAGTAAAGAAAATTAATTGGTCAAACAATTTATTATTATTATTAATAATATTATAATTGAATAACGCTAGAAGGATGCCGTTGTTTCTGAAATTTCTGGCTTTCTGTCCAATTTTCTATAGGAGTGAGGTAATAATGAATTCGAGTTAACAAAAAGAATTGTGTGAACAATTTATTTATTATTATTGTTAATAATATTCTCTTTGCTTAAGTGGTAGAATTTTGCGGGTTTTTTCCTGAATTGTTTAACCGTTTGTCTATTTTTCATAAAACGTGACTTAATAATTAATTAAATTTAGCAAAAATAATTATTTAAACCACTTATTATTGTTTAAGACTGTCTTCTTCTATAGCTATGTCTGATAATTGCAGTTTTTTCGGCAATCTTTACTTTTCTGTCCTTTTTTACTTAGTGACATAATAATTAATGAAAGTTAACAAAAAAGTAGTTTAAACAATTTAATATTATTGATAACTATCTTTTCTTAAATAAGTCCTAGAAAGTTGTGGATTTTTTATAGAATCTTTAACTTTGTTTTGCCTGCTTAAAGTAGAAAATTTCGGAAAAAACCACAAAATTCTACCAATTAAGCAAATATAATATTATTAACAATGATAATAAATTGTTTAAAGAATTATTTTGGTTAACTTGAATTCATTATTACCTCACTTTAGTTCAAAATTGGGCAAAAATCCAGAAATTTCAGAAAAACCGTATCTTTATTGCATTATTCAAACATAATATTAATAATAATAATAATAGATTGTTTAAGCAATTAATTTTCTTGACTCCAATTAATTACATAACTTATTTTTATTGAAAATTTTACTGAAAGTGAAGTTTTTTAAACTGCAATTTTATAGAATTTTTCTAAGGCAATATTCTTAATAATAATAATAAATTGTTTCAACAATGACTTTTGTTAACATTGATGAACTATCACTTTTCTCTAATTTAACATTGGACAAGTGCAAATTTTTTTGAAAAAACCGTGTCCTTCTAACTCAATTCTATGAGAAAATGGCTCAAAACAACAATAAATTGTTTAAACAATTTATGTAAACATCTAATTATCGATATGAAATACTCTTTTATGTTCCGGAAACAATTTGAATTAAAAACACCCCAAAAAAATTATATAATTAGTGCCAAAAACTCTTAAAACCCATTTTTTCACTTATGGCGGATTTTTTGGACCCGATGAAGCGGACTTATGGTGCTGATATTTAAAAAATGATATTTTATTCGTATTCTTTGGCGAATTTTGAAAAGAAATTTTGATTTTCAATTTTATTGAAATAATATTGAGCATTCTGAATAATATTGACAAAAACGTCTTTTTTTTCTTGTGGGAAATACGTGTTAAACTTCATGGGGTCTGCGGGACCTCTGAATATCATTTTTTTTAAAAAGATGAATTTATTTTTGTATAAATTTGAACAAATTTCTTGGGTTTTCCCATAAAAAATTGAGAAAAATAAATTGTTGTACCAGCCTAGTTTGTAGTCTGTGAAAAATTACCATACTGGCTTTTTTATCAATAAATATATTTAAATCAATTTTTAACCACTATTTTATAAACTTTCAAGTTTTTTATTTTAAATTAAACAAAAGAGCCTAAAGAATATAATTTAATATAATTTCAAGGATTGAAAATCCAAGCAGTAAATATATTTCCAGTGAAGAGAATAGGTACTTGTCTGAAGAGGTTTCAACCTGAAGAGGTTTATCTGCCCAAGAGTTCATTAGTAATAACGATGCAGCGCTCCCAATTCTCGTATCGTTTCTTATTGCGCATGCGTCGCGTCGACAATCGGATTGGTAACCGTTGGCGCGATTATTTAAAATGATTGAATTTTTTCTTTTTGTTTACAATTGTTTACAAGTATTGTTTGTTGCAAACAATTTTCTTGCAAATTTAATCATTTTAAACAAGCACGCCAAGGATAACCAATCCGGTTGGCAAAGCGACGCATGTGTAGTGAAAATAGATACTATAATAAAATTAATATCATAAGCCTGTGCATAATAAAGTTATTTATTTTACCAAAATTTGGGAATAATTTCTTTAAAACAAAATAAATCAAAATTTTTTATTTTTCATTCTGAAAATATTTTTCAACAAATATTTTTTATTTCTACTCAGTAGTTACATTTTCAAATAGAGAGTTTAAATTTTAGTCAAATATTGAAATTTTGAATCCTAAATCTTATTTTTTAACCAAAGGGCTCATTTTATTTACCCAAAAACATGAACTTTCTGGAAAACTGTTGATTTTTAACCACAAAAATTAAATTATCTGTCGAGAATTTTTTTGCCAAGAAAGACGAATTTTTAATCAAGTTAATGCATTTTCTACCAAAAAAGATAAAAAAATTAACGTATTAGACGAATATTCAACCAAATAGATGAATGTTTTACTATTAAAGATGAATTTTTGATCGAATATTTTAATTTTTAATGAAAAATATTCATTTTTCTTCAAGAAGAATAATTATTTTTCAACAAAATGTTTATTTCCTACCAAAAGATTGAATTTGCAATTCTTGAAAGAAAAGAGATGAATTTTCGTCCCAGATTATTAATTTTCTATAAAAATATATGACCTTTTAACAAAATTTTTATTTTTAACAAAATAGTTTAATTTTCTACGAAATAGTTAAATTTTCCATCCAAAATGAATCATTTTCTTTCGAGCATATTAATTTCTTAGAAAAAAAATATAAAATCATCAAAAAATAAAGCTTTGCAAGAATAATATTAGTTGTCTGTAACAAAAATTAATTTTCAACCAAATTATCTAATTTTTTACCATTTTTTAAATTTTTAATGCTTAAAGTAATCGTTAAAATTGCAAGCAAGAACATTTATATTCAAAATCAAAAGAAGTTTAATTCATTATAAACAGAAGAATTTTCAACCAAAACTAATTTTTTAGTCAAAAAGAAAAAAATATAACTAAATTCTGGAATTTTGAACCCACAAAGACGAATTTAAAAAAAAACAGTTGAAATTTAAATCTCTAATATAAATTTTTAACGAAAAAGATTAATCATCTATCAAAAATATTAATTATAAACCAAAAAAATACAATATTAAACAAAAAATGGGATCGTTCTTATAACAAAAAAAATAGTTTCAATTTGAAATGAAAAGCAGTTGAATTTATATAAAATAGAAGAATTTTCAACAATCATTTATTGATTAATTTTATGATTTTTTTAAACAACTTTATTTGAAAAATGCATTATTTGGTGCATCTGTCGACGGAAAAATTATTTTCTTTTTTTCTATATCAGACTTTCTATTTGCAATCTATTGAGGAGACAATTTTTTTATCAGTCTCTTTGATTGATAACTTAATGAAAATTTTATTAAAACTTACAGTTAGTTGATGAATTCTATTCTAAAGAAATTTAATAAGCATATGCCTTATTTGGGGAATTTGTCGACGACATTTTTTTCAATCTCAGTCTTTTCAGTTTCAATTTTGAAAAGTATTTTAAATATTTATTTCAATGAAAATAATTACTAAATGATTTTTATTTTCTACACTCATTAATAAATTTTAAAGAGATTCTGCTAAAATTTATTTTTTCTACAATTATTTAAAAGCTTATAATTAACTAAATCCAAATTATTAATTATTTGAATGAATTATGTGAATGTTTTAATGAAAATAATTTGTTTAAGCTTTGAATTATTTGATTTTTCAATGTAAAATAATTTTTTAAGTATTTTTTATTTTGAAGCGATTGAATATTTATTAATTAATTCTGTTAAGACTAAAAATTTTCTCGAATTTATTCAAAAACAATAAAAATATTCATAATTAATTTTTAGGCTATTAATTTTTACCACAATATTGAATTACATAAATAATCAATTTTAGGTGTCTTAAATTAAGTGTTATAAATTTATTATTTAGTTTCAGATTATGTGATTGAATATTTGCTATCACTTTAAAATAAAAGCTGATTTTTCCTTCAGAATACCTCTATTACAATTATATAATTTTCCTGACGCTTATGAAATGTATTTTCATATTTTATGGAAATATAATTTAATAATTATTAGAATTTTTCAATGAATTTCTAAATGAAATTCTAAATTAGTTGAAAATTTTATTAATAAATCAAGTTTTAATAAATGAAAGTTCAAATTTGAAAAAGATATGAATTAGAAGTTATTTCAATTCTTCGATGAAAATTACAATTTAATGCTTCTTGTATTGTGAAACAATTAATTAATTATTAAATGATTTATTTTTTCTAAATATTAAATAAAAAAAATATTAAAATTTAGTTTCTTAAAATTATGTAACGTAAATTAGTTATTTATTCGATTTTTTAAATTGAATATTGGGTATAATGTGCATAATAAAAGTTTCTTTATATTAGAAAACACTTATTTCATTTACATAATTTTTCAAACGATTCTGATGTTGTGAAATGTATATCATTCTTCAATTGCTGGTTTAATTATTTGTATTGGACTAAATATTATATGCATTAAGGTAATCAAAGAAATAAAATATTTTTTATATAATTTAAAACAATTTAAATATACATTCAGATTTAAATAAATAATAAAAATAAAGATAAATAATTCATAAAAACACTATTCATTAAATTAATTAATGTAAATATTATAAATAACTAAATTTGAATAATATAAATAATTTATATAAAAAAGTGTAAAAAAATTAAATTCGTGAAAATTGTTACTTAATTTACAAATTAAACAAAAATTAATATTTTTAGATATAACTGTTAAAGAAATTGAACTACTAGGGTTATTTAAAACTATTTAATATTAATAAATACATATGCATCATGTAGTTCAGAATATGTATCTTCTGAAATGTTAAATTTTTAAGATATAATAGATTATTTGTAACATTATAATATTTTCAAGAAAATAAAAATAAATTAGGAGGGATGAAGTGTGGAATAAAAAAGTTTTAAAATTTAAAATTTGATATTTCACAAATATAATATTCGATATGTGTAATATATACCTTAAAACTATATGTTACTTGATTTTAACATTTTAAAATCAAATAATAATTTTTAATTTTACGTAATACTTCTGGAAAAATATTACTTATATTTTAATCAAATATAATGGTTTAGCTTTACATTTTTGGTATTATATTTGATTTAACTTTTAATATTCAGGAAGATAAAATCTTTATAGAAAAATTATTAAACAACATCAGGATAATTTAAATTTTTTAAATAATAGCATTTATAAAAATTATCTTTCGATATTTTTGAAATCACATTGTAAAAATAAAACCTCATTAATACGATAATGTAAAACATTTTGATAAAGTCAAATTACAAAAGTAATTTTTTTAAATTACATATAACTTTAGAACTTTTTAACCGCTTAGAAACATGAAATTATACTCACTTCAATTCATAAAACATTTAAAAATTCAATGTGTTAAAATTTGGAAATAATTATTCTCTGTTTAAAAAAGGAAGTGATTTAAAATAAAATTTTGGGAGATTTGATTCATGCCAATCCTAATTATAATTTTCAAAATAACAATATTAATCTTGAAATACAAAATTGTCTTTGAAAATAAAACATCAAGCTTACGAAAATAATTCTATTTGTGGAACTAAAAGGATTATTTTTATGAAATTACAAAGAGTTTGAAAAAGAATAATATATTTTTTAACGACATAGATTTATTTTGTTTTAATTTAAGAATTTTAATTTATCAAATTTAATAGAAAAGAAATTAATTTAAACAAAAAATTATTATTTTAATAAAACAAATTATTAAAAAAATTTTAATGAATATTTAAATGTGTCAACTAGCGTCTCTTCCGCACCACTTTCTTTGAGAATTATCTCGTTACTCACTTTGTCCATCAGAGTTTTCCTTATATTATGCGCAAGAATCTCATGTCAATCGCGTTAATTTTAATTTTAAATTTTTCTTGATATGTCCATGTACCGTTGCCGTATAGTACATTCGGTACAAATATAGAATTATGTATTGCCATTTTAGCCTTATTTGATATATTTGTGCTTCTAATAAGGGGGCCTGCTCTATCAATAACCTTCTTATCTTCGCTTATGCGTCTATCTAACTCCTCATCTATCTTCCCGTCGCTAGTAAATAAGCTACTAAGGTTTACGAATTTATCAACTTGTTTAATTCCCTCATCATTTAATACAATGTTGCACATTGTTTTCTCACTCTTTCCTTCGAACACCATAGTTTCTGTTTTATTTATGTTAATTTTGAGGCCATGCTCTTCATGCTGG
>JAWWLR010000158.1:4103532-4119051 GCA_035041075.1 Acraspis erinacei | reverse complement strand
AAACATTGCCATAACGTCTAAAGAAATTATTACATCATCATCCGGAACTGTTTTTTGAATAATAATTTTTGGAAATTCACAGCTATTTTTTACATTATATTTAGAAGTTGTGATAAAAGTCTTTGAGAATCAAATTAAAATTTTGTTCCAAAAATTTTGTTGGTGTGTTATTAGTTAAAATAACCATTCTCAATGGATAACCATCTTTGTGCATCTTTCTCAAACCATAACATCTGGCAAGAACCCTGTCTTCAGTATCAATATCAGTCCATCTTATATACTTTCCCAGCAGTCCTTTCTTTCTTCAATTGTCAAGCATTTTAAAAGTGTATTTTTTCAAACTTTTTTAACGGATCCTCATGTAATAATTGAAAACTATCATTATTAGAAAGCAAATTCTCCATATCTCTAATATAATCTGATGTTTTCATACAAACAGTAATACTGCCTTTATCAACACTCATGCAAATTATATCAGGATTGTTCATTAATAAAAATAATTAATAATAATAATCCTCTTTTTTATTTTTGTCTGAAATCTTTGTTTTTAAACATTTTGTTCAGATTACAATTGGAGCATTTTTTGTTTATTCGTTGTGGTCCAAATTTGGTCGTTGGATTATTGCAGGTTACAGGAGTTTGCACCAATGCAGACATTTATAAAAAAATTCATAACTTTTGAAAAAACTTAGATAGTTGAATTTTTCAAGTGGCATTGTAAAATTCAGAAGTGTCTTTCTACAAAAAAATCAAGAACTTGACGGGGACGAAAAATTCTCGAGATTTGCCGTGGATGTACGCTGCGTCATGCTATAAGAGATAAAAAACCAAAATATGACTAAAAAAAGTATTTCAAAAGTTTATTTTGCACTAAAGTTAATGTTATCGAGGGTCGTTTCAGACCAAACGCGAAATTGACCTACTCACTGCCAGAGAATATTAAAGACAGTGGAAGGTGACCGTACGCGGGATACTAGCGAACTCTGCAGTTTCGGGGACGAAGCTCGGGTACTTCAAAGGGAAGTTTACTTTCTATAATGCGTGCTCTCTGACAGTTAAAAATGTTTTGTTTACAAGTGTCATCGTGATGGTTTTTAATCAAAATGCCGCATTACTGTAGTGTGAGTGGTTGTAATAACAGTACAAGAAACAACAAACAATGCTCGTTTTTCGACTTCTTAGCAACCCAACAACATAAGTACAATAATAGCAAAAAAAATTATTATTTTAGAAAGAATGAAGGGCGTCTATATAACCTCAATAACCTGATATGAAAATTCCCAAAAGAAAGAAGATTAAATTTTAACAATAATTTGTAACAGCAGGTGAAAAATTAAAGAAATCTTTGTATTTTGCAGTCGTGAAGACTAAATGCAGTTCGAAGAAGTTGATGAAAACGTTTGTCCCGATATTCGGATTTGTAATAAGCATTTTGAAGAAAAGTACTTCAAAACTTTCTATCGGGTACCCTTATTACAGACTATTTCAGATTGCAGGGTAAAAGTTAAGATTATTATATTCTTTTGAATGCGCGATTTTGTCATATGTGTAAAATTAATTTCTATTTCCGTAGTGACTGTCACATAGTTCCCTATTCCCCAAAAGAGAATGTCTTTACAAAATATTTAATTCCTTCTAATTTGATCGATAGGCACAATTCACAGAGATGTATTGTATTCCGTAGAAGTGGTCATATTTTGAGTTTATTCAATTCCTGCTAATCAGTTCGCAAAATTTGTAAAAATTCTTTTAATTCCTTCATATGGAATAAAAGTTTAAAAATTTTAATTGTAGTCAATTCAAGTATGTCTCTCTAGCTTAAAAATTATTTTAATTCACACATATAAATAAATTTCATCTGTAATGCACTCTCCTCTATATTAGGAGGGATTAATGAATTTTTTAGCATGTTTCAATAAAGCAAGTTGAAAGAAGGTTTAAATTTAAGAAAACGGTTGCGGGTTTTATAAAAAAAAGTTAGTAACCGATTTTCACAAGAAACCCACCTATAAATTTTTTGCCAATTTTTTAAACTTTTAATTTGATAATGAAGAGAACCTGTAAGTTTGTTGCTTCCTAAATACCTTTTCTAGCCAGGAGAATGCTTGTTTCTTACAATCGCATTTTCTATCTCTTCTTGGAAACAATAACAGATACGAAAGAAAGGAAAGATAAAAGTTTTCACGCCTCAAAAATGTATTTTTTAAAATATTTTTTATAGTTTTTCTCCCTGCCTCAAAAATGGTTTAGCTCACATGATGCTGATAAGATGCCTTTCTGGTATTTTTAAGAACAAAAAAGAGTTTTAGGCTCGAGTTTTAGGAAGTAAAGTATTTATAATTTAATGTGAATTAAATTGTAAAATTACAGGTACTCGTAAAGAGAAAAGCACTATCAGCGAAAAGGGCAAAAAGGTTCCAACTGGTGCAAATATAACTGTAACAGCTCAAGCTGGGAATAATTCAGCGAAATCGAGTTCGGAAGTGAAATTGTAGGTCAAAAAAGTTCGACAGTTAGTAATAAGTGGTAAGCATTTTAAACGTATAACCTTAGGCAATTTAGGAGATTGCTTCTTAACTTTGGACATGGAGCATGAGCCCCATTTATAACATTTTTCGATGAAAAATAAAAATATTGCTCAATAATAAGCAAAAAATAAAATCTAAACTTGCAAAGTTGTCTGTCGTTTCATTTTAGATTTAGGCAAGGGAAATGAGATTTTCATTTAAGTGTAGGAAAAGGATAGTAGATTTACGCAGTGCACTCGTATACTCGATTGTATAACTTATATTTGTTTATATTGTACGTTTATTATAAATAAGAGAAAATATATTTACAAAGCATAACCATAGTATAAATAAGATAAAATATGTATTGTTGAAAAAAATAAATTATCTATTATTATGAAATTAATTAATATTTTATTTTTAGTTATTAGTATATCATTTAATCAAGTAATTGAATTTTTTTTATTTTGGATTTAAATTTCGCGCCCTAAAGGGTTTGTTTCTTCGTAAGAATACCTCAACGTACAAATATACAACTGATTGGTGCTTTTCTAAAATGAAACTGTAATGTCGTATAACCTAAAAGTGAAATTACAAACTGAAGGTAGTTTTCATTTTTGCTTAAAAATGCTTCTTTGGCAATAGTAAATAATATGTCCATCTCTGAAAGTGGTAAAATTACAAGAAATATTTTTTATAGTTTATGCATTGGCCATGGTTGCACGTGCAAGCATAGTCATTGCAAGTAGTGTTGATTTATACTGGTCTTCTTGATGGAGGTTCCTCGGTCAGGCTTTCTTCGAAAGACTCCTCGACACTAGATGAATTATTGCCAGGGTCGCCAAACATCATATGACCACTTTTTTCTTAAAAATGTAAAAGCAAACTAGTAGGCGACAATACACCCGACGAAATTGAGGTTCACGGACGTTGCTGCGGTACAGAGTGTCACTTTTATGCGCATTGCGCAGTCGGAATGCGTAGTGGAGTTGGGCGGGCACTTTGAATTTTGAAATGATGAACTTGCCAATATTCCAGCAATTCGAAGAAATTAGTTTTCATGTTCACTAATTGTGGATATTTATTTATTTTGGATGGTAGAACTATCACCATTATTCGAGAATGAATTCTTAAATGCTGCCACCACGTGTGTTTTAACATCGAATTCATCCTTCAAATGAAGTAACATACATCATAGCATTTTCATTCAGAAACAAATGGATTTTCAATAGGTAATAAGGAATGAAATCAAACTTAAAATGATTGAAATATTGATAATAATTGTCCTGTATGTTAAAATGACCGTTCACATCTTTTCGACTGTGAAGTATTTTATAAGTTGAGATGACGCCGTTTCTACGTCATTTCGACATTGATTTTCATATCTTGAAAATTCCGAAAATGTTTGTCAGGGTTCACTCAAATTACGCGTTATTACCTATTAATACTCCCTATTACGCTTTAATACGCATTATACCACATGATTATGCGTTGAGCGCATTATTACTCCTTATTACAACTTATAATGCGTTATTACTCATTAATACTCCTTATTACGTTTTATTGTGCATTACGCCTTATCACGCATTAATACGTCTTATTACCCATTAATATGCCTTTGTACACCTTATTATGCATTAAAACGCACTAATGCGCGTTATCATTGAAATAAAATATTTAAATAGATTGTTTAATGATTTCCTACAATTTTTATACAGAATATAGATGGTTACAGAGTTAAGTTTTTCAACTTTGCATGATTAAACAATTTTATAAAAAATTCGAATAAATTGAGGAGTTATTCCTAAGTTTTTAAACGGGTACAAAAATAATTTCATTTAAAACATAATGTAGATTTCTAAAGTTTTCGAACAAAAAATATAGAAATTTTTCAAGAATTTCAAAAGATTTCAATATAAGATACCAAAATGTTCCTAATATTTCTCGGAAATTTTTTTATGATTTTTTATTTTGCAACATTTATTTTAAGAGAATATTTAAAAAGGCTGAAAGGTTTACTGATAATAAAGAAACTTTCTTAAGATCCCTGGAAATATTTAAATGAATTCTTTATTTTTTTAAATTAATTATACAAAAATATCCAAAAATATTATAGGGCATTACAAAAGATTTTTAAACTTGTCAAAAATGAACCCGGAAGGCCCTAAAATATTTCAATAAATATCTTGCGTTAATTAAAAAGATATGTAGGAATTTTTAGAATTTTAATGAAATTAAAAATATTGTAAAGCTTTAATAGATTTTCGAAATTTAATAACATATTTTTTTATTTTTTCCAAGCGTCAAAAAGATTTGAATATTTTTTAAAGCACCTAAACTTTTCTTAACATTTTTTTAAATATTGCAAAATTTAAAAAAAAACATTCTTTGGAAATTTTCTAGATACTTTTTCGTCTTCAAAAATCTTTTTAAATATTTTTTAGAAATCTAGGAAAATTATATTTATATAACCTTAATTCAAATCAAACAAAGAAGACAAAAATAAGTAATCCTTCAAAATTATTATTTGGTGTTACAAATTATTTTGTCCTTCAAATTATAATTTGCCTACAATTTTTTTTAATTTTTTGCAGCAAAACTTTTTTTATTGTAAATTAAACAATTTTGTTGAAAATCTGCCTTTTTCAGTTGAAAATGGATCTCTTTTGGTATACATTTCATCTTTCTTTAATCAAAATTAGAAACGCTTGGTTTGAAATTAAAATCTATTTTAGCTGAGGATTCAATTATTTTGTTAAAAACCCCTCTCTTTGGATGAATTCAAATCTTTTTGATTGATAATTACAAGTATTTTTTAGTTTAATTAACAACAACTATATTTTTCGTTGACAATACGTCTCTTTTAGTTAAATATTGATTTATTTGTTTCAAAGGTAAACAAATTGTTTAAAAATTCACTTATTTCTACAAGGTACTTTTTGTAACACCCTACTGATTTCTAACCAAAGAAGTGGCTAAGAACCGCAAAACAATTCAAGTTAAATTCATAAGAATTCTAATTGATTGGAAAAAATTTTTAAATAAAAAAATGCCATCAATAACAACAAATTTGAGTGAATTCAGAGAAATTTAAGGTGAAATGGAACAATTCGAGGATATTAATACAAATATCAAGATGAGTTTAAAAAGCAATAAAATAAATTGTAACAAATTCAAAAACATGAAAAAATTGATTAAATTGAGGAACTTTGAAATGAGTTTAGAAAAATTAAAAGGCTTATTTAATGTGATGAAATGCGTACAAATTTATCGTGAGTTTAAAAGACTTTAATATTAATTAAACAAGCCATTTTTTAATTTATTAATTTGAATAAAATTGAGTGAGTTTAAAAGACTTCAAAATCATTGAAAATAATTCAGGTTAAATTAATAAGAATCAAGGGCAAAGCCCAAATGAATTGCAAACCATATTTAAAAATCTCCTGAAATCTTTAAAACCCTACGAAATCCCTCACTTCTTGTCAACAAATTCTCTGAAATCCGTTAAAGTATTACAATTTTAAAGCTATTTACAATGCCTGGGTATCTTTTAAAATACTCTAAACTATATGAAATACTTTAAAATCCCATTAAGAAATAGAATCATTAAAAAATGTAGGTGTGATTTTTTTTAAACAACCTAGAATATTTAAAACCCCTTAAAATCTTTCAAAATCATTTTAAATTTTGTAAAGTACTTACTAATACCAAAGCTTTTGAAACAAATTAAAATATTTCACATCCATGCATCATTTTATCGATTGATTCTCAGAACCAATTAAATAAAAACTTTTAAAATCTCAAAAATAATTCCAAAGTATTTAGAAATAAAATTTTTTAAATCCAATAAAATATTATAAACTCCACTCAAATTCTATTATATTTTTTAAGATCCTGGAAAATGTACTAAGGTACATAGATTCCACATTTCTAGAAAATTCTTTATTCTAAAATATTTCTAACGCTTTGAAATCCCTTTAAATTAATGAAATTAATTTTAAAATTCCTTGCAATATTGTAAAATTCCCTCAAATATTGCAAAATGAAAGCTCTTCAAATGGCTTCGAATTTAAAAAAATACCCTAACATCTTAAAAGTCCCTTCAAATGATTTAAATCTATAAAAAAATTCTCGGAATCTTAAAGAATACCCTGAAATATTTTTAAAGAATTCAAGACCATTGAGTAATAGGCATAGACTAGAATTTAATATTGATTAAATAATGAGTTAATTTATTGAAACAAAAGTGACTAACCTGATATTTTTATAAGAAAATGTGCCTAAAAAACGATTTCAGAAGGAAGTGCCTAATAGTGACTGTAGCAGCCCGGATCATTTTTTACAATTTCCCGATTTGCTACTTTTTTCAAAATCTTTGTAATCAATAGAATTGTTTTGATTTTTAAACTACATTCCAATTAATTTGAATTCTTATAAATTAGCAAAGAAAATATTGACATAAGGACTGATCTATGTGGATTAACATCATGTTAAAAAGAGATCCTAAAAAAAATCATGTATGTTGTCTCCTTCAATGCCTTATAAAATTTTAAATTAAAGAAATCTTAATGAGATTAAAATAAAATTTAAAATCCTATTTTACGTCCAATAATCAGATTTATGTGCAGAATTCCTTAAACTAAACCAAAGAATCCAACAACCAAATTTGGACTAACAACAATAAATGTTCCTATTGAAATTTGAAAAAAGATAAAAACTTATCAGAGTCCAATAAAAAAGCATTTATAAAAAATAACCACCAATGTTTTTGTACCCACACAGCACCTTTATTAAGGCAAAAAATCAAATAAAAAAATAAAAAATATTCGAGCGGACAGGAACAGCAACGAAACCAAGATAATCTCCTCCTGACAAGAGAGCATCGTGGTTTCGTTGCTGTTTCTGCCTGCTCGATTTTTTTTTATTTAAAAAATTTGTTTGTTTGCCTTTATAAGGGTGCTGTTTGTGTGCCGAAACTTTGGTGATTATTGTTTACAAATTTTTTTATTGTGTTTTAATAATAAAAACAAGAAAGACGAACTAAATAAAAAAGAGAAGGAAGGGGTTTTAGTTGGTTGTCTGTTCAGTTTTCTTTCCTCTTTTTTATTTTTTTTCAAAAAAATAAATTCTTTTCTGTTCTTTTTTAGGGAAATTTTTATCTTTTTCAAATTTCAATATTAACATTTTATGGTGATTGTCCAAATTTGGTCGCTGGATTCTTTGTTTCCTTCTTCAAAGAAACAAAGTGATACACTTTATAGCTTTGACTCTATAATATAGCTGAAATGTGATGAGCCATTACCTCCAGATAGCCGCCAGAAAGAGAGCATCGTACTTTCATTCCTGTTTCTTCCTGCTTAAATAGTTTTTATTTATATAAAAAAAACATTGTTTCGCTAAGGGTGCTGTATAAGTGCCCAACCGTTGGTGATTACTGTTTATAAAAGGTTTGTTTTTTTGTGATTAGATAATAAAAATAAAAAAGATGAAAGAAATAAAAGAGAGAATGTAGGGAGGGGATATATTTGGTTGCCATTTCATATTTTCTTCCTCTTTTTTATTTTTGTCCAAAAAAAGAAATTCCATTCTTTTCTTTTTTATGAAAATTTTGATCTTTTTTCAAATTTTAATAGGAACACTTTATGGTGGTTGTCCAAATTTGGTCTTCGGATTCTTGATTTTATTTTCAGGAATTCTGCACATAAATTTAAGTAATTTTTTTCCAAAAAAAATGATACACTTTACAACATTGACACTGAAATATAGCTGAAGAGTGATATGACCCATGACCTCAAAATGCAGAAAAAAACCGATATTGAAAGTCAATTTACAATATAACGAACCTGTAAAAATTTGAAGAGCCTCCTATATTAGGCGCTCAAAATCAAAGGAAAACAATCAAATAAATATGAAGGCAGGTCACATAAAACTGTACTGAAGAATTTTATGCTCGTCCGACGTTTAATGCATGCATGAATATTTTATGCAGAAGAATAATCGGCATATGAGGGTAATTGACCTCGACTCTTTGGTTGGTTGCATCCGAATAATTTTTTGGTGCAATGACAACAAAGGAACATTGTATTTCAGATAATCAAATGAAAATAAAAAAATTAAAAATTAAATTTCGACGAAAGAATACATTTTTAACTAAACAGTTGAATTTTTCAACCAAAAAAATAAATATTCAACCAAATGGTCTAATTTTTCATAAAAAAGGATTAAATGTTAACAACAACAAAAACAGTTGAATTTTCAAGTCAAAAAATAAATATTAAACCGAACGTTTGAATTTTTTCAACAAAAAAGTTTAAACTTTTAACAAAAAATCAAACAGTTGAATTTTCAAGCCAACAAACGGAATATTTGGAATACAGTTAAATTTTCAACTAATAAAGCTCATTTCTCAATAAAAAATTCAATTTCAACCAGGAAAGATTACTTCTACCAAAAGAGATGAATTTTCAACATGAAAAAACGAATTTTATATCCAAGCTAGTTGAACTTCCGATAAAAAAGATGAAATTTTAATCAAATATTTTAATTTTCAACAAAAAGGTTTACTTTCAATCAAAAGGATACATTTTCAACCAAACTACTCACTTATCTACTAAGAAATCAATTTTTCCTACAAAATTACTACTTTTCTATCCATAAGACGAATATTCAACATAACAGTTCAATTTTCGAAACAAAAAAAATAAGAACATAACCAAATAGTCGAATTTAAAAAAAAAATTTACAACAAAATTAATTTTTAACCAAACAAAAAAGACTAAACTTGAACAGAAACCAAACAGTTAAATTTTCAACCCAAAAAGATAAAATTTTTAGAATTCAGTTGAATTTTCAAAAAGAAAGTTCAATTTTCAACAAAAAAGTTCTATTTCAATCGAATTAGATGAATAATCAATATAAAAGAACGAATTTTTAATCTAAAACAGTTGAATTTTTTAACAAAAAAGATAACCTTCAACAATACGGTTAATTAAAAAGAAAAAATTAAATTTCAACGAAAAAAATCAATTTTGAACTAAACAGTTGAATTTTTCAGTCAAAAAAATAAATATTCAACCAAATGGTATAATTTTTCATTAAAAAGGATTAAATTTTAACAAAAAAAAAACAGTTGAATTTTCAAGTCAACAAATAAATTTTAAACCGAACGGTCGAATTTTTCAACAATGAATATTCAATCCAAAAAGACGATTTTTCGATTTAAAAAAAGATGACTTTTTAATAAACTATTAGAATTATCAGGAAAAAAATTCATTTTCAATCTAGAAAATATAAATTTTCAACTAAATGGTCGAATATTCAATCCAAGGAGATTAAAATTTAATCAAACCCAAGTAGTTGAATTTTCAAGATACAAAGTCGAACTGTTTGGAAGGTTGATGAGTTTTTAACCAGAAAAGTTATATTTTTAATAAAAAAAGTTCAATTTCAAACACAAAAGGTCACTTTTCTATAAAAATAGAATAAGTTTTAATCAAATATTAACGAATTGAAGCCTCAACTAAAACAGGCTTTCAAAAATTTATCTTTTAAAAGCGATGAAATTACTACCAGAGGAGATTCATTTTCAAAAAAAAAAAAAATTTATCTTAAAATTTTCTACATGTTCTTCGGCTATTTTAGAAAACCCAGCAATACCAGGAAAAGTTGTTTATTTTCTAAAAATCTTCCTAGATTCTTAAAAGGTTTCGAAGTTTTTATTCAAAATCTTTACAAATTTTCGTTTTGTTTTAGATTTTTTGCAACCTTTTTAAAAATTATAAATATATTTTAAACCTACTTGCATTTTTTTTACACAATTTTGCAGTCTTGGAAAATTAAATAATTTTGATTTAAAATCTTCGCCATTTTTTTAATTTAAGAATTAATTTCAAATCCCTTTCAATCTTTTTCAATTTTCTCTCAAAATTAATTTACTAGCCAAAACATCCTTTAATCCAATCCTAAAGTTTGTAATCGTCTTTAGGTCTTTTTAAAGAATGTTTTAAAATATCTTGTTCACCAAAAAAACTGTTTTTTAGTAGAACATAAATCTTCTAGATTAAAAATTTTTATTAGTTCAAAATTAACTTGTTTTGGTTAAGGAGTTAATTATTTTGTTGAAAATTCGTCTTTTCTGATGATTTCAGATTAAAATATTTTTTGGCTGAAATATCAACTACTATTTCATGTTTCATCTTGAATTCATTTTTGTGTGTTTGAAAATTCCACAGTTTTGTAGAAAATTCCTCTTTAGTTTCAAAATTAATTAATTTCGTTATGAATTCACGCATTATGTTAAAACAATCTTCTTATTGGGTAGAAAACAATTCTTCTTGGTGAAAAATTTACATCTTTGGTTGAAAATTGAATTATTTGCTTAAAAATTTGTTTTGTTTCGGTTGAAAATGAATTTTTTTTATCTGAAAGTTTAACTGTTTCATTTTCAGTTTCAAACCTGTCTTTTCTAGTTGAAAATTTAACTAATTGTTTGAAAATTATTATATTACCAAATATTATTTATTGATAACTTCATTTTTGAAGCAACTTGGTTAAATATTTGCTCAATGCAGTGAAATCGATTCTTCGAAGTGAGAATTACATATTTAAATTATGTAATTCATCCATCTGTGGATCAAGCAATTTAAATAAATAATAAAACATAAATTATGAATTTTATTTATATTTATGTAAATTTATATTATATTTATCAGTTTTATATCAATTAAAATTATAAATAAATAAACAAAGCTAATAAATATATTAGTATTGAAATAATTATACCCTTAAAATTATTATTATTTTATTCAACTTGTGAATTAATGCTACGTTACAATTTTTGTATTTCTACTATTCAAATTTTTTAAACAATGGTGACATTTTTTTTCTTTAAATCAAGGCCTAAAGATAAATATTACTATTTAACTAATATTTTCTTATAATCATTACTAAATAATTAAATGTCTGAATTAATCCTATGTTTAAACCTTTCTTTTTCAAATATTAAAATTTTTTAAAGAATGGTGATATATATAGGTTAAATTAATATGTACAGGCATGCCTATTCCGAAGAATATATCGCCTCTTAGGATCACATAAATGTTCAGAAATGTTTAGCAAAAATAATTATTTAAACAAATTATTATTATTTAGAACTCTCTTAATTTATATTAATGTCATATAGTTGTTTCTTTTTATTTTTTTTATTTTTTTATCCACTTTTCACTTAGTAACGTAAAAATTAATTCAAGTTAAGAAAAATTGTTATTTGAACAATTTATTGTTTACAACTATCTTCTCTGTAGTTTTGCTTTCACTTTTCAGTTATGAAAAAATAGTAATAATAACTAAAAAGACAAAGCGAAGTTAAACGCTTCTGAAAAACCGCAATTTTTTCGCACTTTTCTAAGCGACTTTAGTTATAAACAATAATAAATTATTGCAATGACTAATTTTGGTAAATTGCATTAATTATTAACTCACTAACTGAAAAGTAGAAAAAAATGAAAAAATTAAAAGAAAATTGATCACTACCTGGCATTAATATAGATGAAGATAGTTATTAACAACAATAATTTGTTTAAAAATTATTTTTGCTCCATTTAATTGATTATTAGGTCACTGCAAGTGAAAAATAGACAAAAAGTTTAAGATTTCAGAAAAAACCGCAACTTTCTAACATTAAGCAAAGAGAATATCATTAACAATAACAATACATTCGTTTAAGCAATTTTTTTTGTTAATTTGAATTAATTATTAGTTCACTCTAATTGGAAAGTCAACAAAAGTTAAAAATTTGAGAAAATACTGGGAATATCTTTAGTATTAATATAGAATAAGATATTTATAAACAATAATAATTATTTTCAGCAATTTTTCTTGCTAAGCTAAATTAAATATTAACTCACTCGAAGTGAAAAGTGGATAAAAGTTTGAAAATTTTAGAAAAAACGGCTATTTCTATATCTAATCTAAGAGAAGAATGCTAAATATAATAATAAATTGTTTAAACAATTTATGTGAACATCTAGCTATAGAGTGTAAAGAAGTATTTTATATATTAGAAACAATTTGCAATTTAAAAACTGAAAAAATCTTAATTAGTGCAAAATACTCGCAAAACCCATTTTTTCACTTATGGGTTTTTTTGGATCATATAAAAAACACGTATGTGTGTGATATTTAAAAGTAATATTTTATTTGTATCCTACGCCTTATTGTGAAGAAAGAAAAAACTACTTTTTACAAATGTATTAATTTGTCTAAGAATTAATTTATTTTTTCATCTTTTTCATTGAAAACTAACGTTTTGTTGAAAATTAAACTTTGCGTTCAAATTTGGCCTTTTTAACTTAAAAAATCAACAATTTGGTATTTTTTATTTTAGAAATTGAACTATTTGTATTAAAATTTATTTAATTTGTAGAAAATTATTCTTTTTTATTAAACATTATTCTTCTTGCTTACAAACTCAACTTTTCGGTTAAAACTGTATATTTTTGTTTGAGAAGTCATTTTTTTAGTAGAAAATGAATCTTCATTGATGAAATTTTTTTTTCGAAATTCAATTATATCGTTGAATATTCATTTGTTTTGTTAACATTTTTTTTTAATTTTTGAAAAAACCGTGAATTTCTACCTCTATTCTAAGAGAAAATTGCTAAAAACAATAATAAATTGTTTTAAAAATGTATGCAAACATGTAGTTATTGGTATAAAGTAGCATTTTTAGTATTAGAAACCATTTTCGCTGACAAAAAAACTGCAAAAAAAAAGTCATAATTAGCGCCAAAAACTCGCAAAACTCATTTTTCCCTTAAAGTTTTTTTGAACCTATAAAATAGACGTATGGGGGTGAAATTTTAAAAATAATATTTTTTTCTATGGGTAATTGTGATCTACTTTCTCACAAATTTATCCCTTTCTTTGAGAATTCATTTTTTTCGTTCAACATTTTGTTGAAAACGTTTTGTTGAAAATTCAACTTTTTTTTACAAAGTTCGTCTTTTTAATTAAAAAATTTAACCAATTGGTAGAAAATGATACTATTTATCAGAGGAATGTTTTATTTTTTCATTGAAATTTAATTTCTCTTTATAAAATTTTAAATAAAACATTTGTGTTTTTAAAAAAGCAATATTTTTTAGTTTAGAAACTGAACTATTGAGATTAAAATTGATGTAATTTGTTGCCCATTCTTTCTTTTAATTATTCTACTTGGTTCAAAAATTCAACATTTTGGTTAAAACTTTATATATTTGGTATACATTTTTTAAGAGATTAAACCACTGTAGAGCACTAAAACATAGAAATATTTCGGAAATTTGGTTGGCTCAATAAAGAGATCAATCGATATTTTGTAAAATGAGATTTATAATACTAGAAATAAAGTACAAAAAATAATTTTTTTCAAAATTCGTTCATGAAAAAATGGCTTCTGTGCAGCATTTTTCCGTCGACGCTTTTTTTAGGGTGTCCACGGCCGCAAACCTAACTCCGAATTTTTTTACCTGGAATAAAAAACTAAAGTTTTTTGGATTCTATAGAACAAGAGCAAGAGACGTACTTGGATTTTTTCTCAATATATTGATTTTTCGCGACAGGGTGCACTTTTGAGAAAAAAGTTTAAAATTTCATAAAAAAATTGTTAGAAATGTTGCTATAAAAAAAGCCATGCAATAAAAAACTCCAACGTGCGTCGCGGGAGAAAGTAATTTTGAATATATTTTTTAAATTTCAGATCGAATGGTGAGGATTTGTTCGAGTTATGTTTCCAGCCAGTTAAAAAAAGTGGTTTCGAGAAAAACGCGTTTAAAATTCTAAGTACTGTAAAATCCCCGAGGCATACCTGGGAAGCGTCGCAGCAGAATTGAAAATTTTGGTCATTTAGACATTTTTTCCGCCCTCAATCTTTTGGTATATTATTTTTAAGAACCTAAAACACCTTTTAAGCACCAAACAATTCCGATTTTTTTACAATTCTACAGTGGTTTAAAGGTCCGTTACACCAGCGCCCCCCCCCCCACTCTTAATTTTCGGGGTTTCTATGGCCCACTGAATTGCGCCCCAAATGCGCTCAAATGAGCCACCGATAAAAAATTTTGCGCCACAAAACTGTAGGAGTGATATCAGATGTTACACGGGGGGGTCACGCTACCCCCCCACCCATTTTAAAAATCAAAGTTTAAATCACATGACCTTGAAGATCTTCAAATGCGCCATAAACGAAAAATTTTGCGCCATATTGATAACAGAGTTATCAGGGATTAAAATGGGGGGGGCGTCATTTTTCGAAACGAATAACATTTTGTCAAATTCATCATAGCTATCTGTCATAACTTCAAATGCGCCCAAATGCGCTACCACTAAAAAATGTTGCGCTACCTAATTAACAAAGATATCATATTAGGGAGGGGGGGGGGGTCATATCTACTGCACATTTGGATTAAAAATGATTTATTTTATGTTTTAATATGTTTGGACTTATTATTGTTCTCAGTTAACATTTTTATGTTTTCTGACCACGTGGTTTTTTAAACGGCTAAGTGTAAAACCACGTGACTCGCATTCTATCACACTCCCGATACATGTAGTCCAATGTAGCCTTTCGCTGGATCCCCCCAAAGAAACTACGTGGTTTATGGAACGCCTAATATGAACTTCTAGATCCCCAACCCTATAACGAGGCTAGAACCGAGTGTGTTACAGTTACCCTGAAGTAGATTTTACTTAATACTATATTCTAAGCAAGTACTGAGGCTATGCGCAATAACGAATAATTAAAAATGAAATTAGAAATTAAAAATACCTAACAATTTAATATTAATATATAAAAAGACTCGAGTTTAGGTTGGTTAAAGTTTGCAGTTTTTTCTATTTAAATATATACAAACGTTACACATGTTAATCCATAAAAAATAGGATTTTGAACAGTATAAGACTTCACCTCTAAAAATACTTAATGCATAACTAAGGAATTTCATGTTTGAAAATAATTGTAATTTTAAAGAACCTT
>JAWWLR010000158.1:4076626-4094646 GCA_035041075.1 Acraspis erinacei | reverse complement strand
TGCATTTTTATGGTAAGAGGAAACGGAAGCCCTGGAAGACTGCTCGTTTTTAGACTTAAGTTTGCTTTTGTTTTTTTTTGTACTACGTAAGGCGAAATAATAGAAAATAAGTAGTAGTAAGTTAGACTAAGTATGGAACTGTAAATATCTGTACAGGGAGCGGAGGCCCTCAAACCCGTAAAAGGGAGAGATTAAATATACATACATACATACATACATATATGAAAAATTTCCTCACTAAAAATAAACAAATTAAGTATAGATTCTTGAAAAAAATTAATCCTTTTGTTTAAAAATTAATTTCTTTGGTGTCAAATTCAACTATTTGGCTAAACTTTGTTTTTAAATTTTATTGAATTTGTTTTACTTTCGGTTAAAATGGTTTTTCTTACTAAAATTCTAGCTATTACATTTTTAATTGAAAAATTATTTTTTTATACGACTTTAAATTACGTTTTAAATTTCCTGAAAATAAAAATAATTAAGTAATTAAATTTTAATGAACATAGTTACATTCTCAACTAGAGAAAAGAAATTTAGAAAAACTTTCTTTTTTTATTATATAAAATTTGAAGAATTACCTTTCTTTGTTATAAAGTTATTCTTTTTGTTTGAAAATTCATTTCTCTTGTGGAATTTTGAAATATTTAATAAAAATTTTTTATTGAAGATTTTGATTAAAGTTGGTAGTTGAAAATTTATTTCTTTGTTTCAGAATCTTACTGTTTTTATAAAAATTCATTTTCTTTACGGTAAAATTGCTTTTTCACTTAAAATTTTTGCTATTCCATTATTTAATTGAAAAATTATTTTTGAGATGAGAAATTAAATTACTTTTCAAATCAACAATGAATAACCAGGTAATTTATCACAAATATGTCATTTTTTAATAATTCTGAAAAAGGCAAATTTTGTTCAATAACTAAAATATTTAAGTTATTGAAAATAAATGTAATTGTTATTTAATTAATATTAATATTTTTTAATCATTCAATTAAATACAAACATAACATTAAATTTGAAACGTCTTTTCTAACAATAATAACTATATTAACTATTATTTAAATTGTAATAAAAAACAAAAATTTTAATGAAAAATTTCCTGAATAAAAACAAAAAAGTAACGTATATATTCTTGAAAAGAAAAAAATTAATTCTTTTTTATTAGATAAAAGTTAAAAATCAGTCTTTTTTGGAAAATAATTAATCGTTTTGTTTAAAAATTTATTTCTGTAGTCGCAAATTGCAATAATTAGCTAAATTTTAGTATCGAATTTGATTGAATTTGTTTTATTTTCCGTTCGAAATGTTTGGTTTTTTACTGAAAGTGTAGCTATTCCATTTATAATTGAAAAATTATTTTTTTATGAGAATTTAAATTACGTTTTAAATTTCCTGAAAACAATTTCTTTTTTATTATATAAAAGTTAAATAATCACCTTTTTGGTATAAAGTTAATCATTTCGTTTCAAAATTTATTTCTGAAGTGTAAATTAGAAATGATTTAATTAATTTTTTTATTGCAGATTTTGCTTAAAATTGATACTCGAATATTTATTTATTTAATTCAGCATGTTACTATTTGCATGGAAATTTATTTTATTTACCGTGAAATTCCTTCTTTAACTTAAAATTGTTGCTATTCCATTTTTTTATTGAAAAATTATGTTTTTGAGTAGAATTTATATTACTTTTAAAATTAAAAATTAATAATAATGTAATATATCCCAAATATGTCAGTTTTAAATCTTTCTGAACAAAATTCAAATTTTGTTTAATAATTTAAATATTTAAGTTATTCAAAATTAAAATTTTTTTTATTGCATTAATATTAATAACTATTAGTGAATTAATTCAATATAAATATAATATTGACTTAAAAATAATAGTTAAAAACCTTTTCCAAATTAATATTATTAATTATTATACCAATATCGAGGAAAAGTTCCTAGAAAAATAATAGCTATGTCAGCTATTATTAAAATTAAAAAAAAATTGCAATAGAAAATTTCCTAAGTAAAAATAAACAAATGAAGTACATTTTCTAAAAAAAATTAATTACTCAAATTTTCATGAAAATAGTTACATTCCCAACCAAACAAAATAAATTTTTTTCCGAAGTTTCTTTTTTATTAGATAAAACTTGAAAATTTTTTGTTTTTCTTTTGTACTAAAATCAATCCTTTTGTTTGAAAATTCATTTCTTTATTGGCAAATTTAAATATTTGGCTAAATTTTTGTTATTAAATTTGATTGAATTTTTTCTTATTTTCGGTTGAAATTTTTTTTTATTTATCGAAACTGTATTAATTCCACTTTTTATTGAAAAATTGTATTTTTTATTAGGATTGAAATTACGTCTGAAATTTCCCGAAAATAAGAATAATTAATTAATTACGTTTTCATGAAAATAGTTACATTCTCAATTAGAGAAAAGAAATTTTTAAGAAACTTTCTTTTTTATTATGTAAAACTTGAAGAATCATCTTCTTTGTTATAAAATTAATCTTTTCGTTTCAAAATTTATTTCCGCAGTGGAAATTAGAAACTATTTAATTAATTTTTTTTATTGAAGATTTTGATTAAAATTTCGAGTATTTATTTGTTTAATTCAGCATGTTACTATTTGCATGAAAATTTGTTTTCTTTACGGTAAAATTCCTTCTTTAATTTAAAATTTTTGCTATTCCATTTTTTATTAAAAAATTATGTAATTTTTATTTAATGAATATTAATAACTATAAAATATAATAATAAATTTAAAATAATCGTTACAAATTTTTTCCAAATTAATATTATTAATTTATCATATCGATATCGAGCAAAATTTTTTTCGAAAAATAATAGCTCTATTAGCTATTATTATTATTATTATTAGCTATTATTGAATTTTATTAAATTTGTTTTATTTTCTGTAAAAAATTGTGTTTTTCCATTTTAATTGAAAAATTATTTTTTTTAATGAGAATTTAAATTACTTTTTACATTTTTTTAAATAAAAATAATTAATTAATATTTCATGAAAATATTTACATTCTCAACTAGAGAAAAGCAAATTTAAAAAACTCTCTTTTTTATTATATAAAAGTTGAAGAGCTATCTTTTTTGTTATAAAATTAATCTTTTTGTTTATAAATTTATTTCTCCATTGGAAATTAGAACCTTTTTAATTAAATTTTTTTACTGAAGATTTTGATTAAAATTGAGACTCGAATATTTATTTCTACTCAGTATGTTACTATTTTCATAAAAATTCGTTTTCTTTACTGTCAAATTCCTTTTTTCACTAAAATTTTTGCGATTTAAAATAATAGATAAAAGTCTTTTCTAAATTAATATTATTAATTATCATACCGATATCGAGGAAAAGTTCCTAGAAAAATAATAACTATATCAGCTATTATTAAAATTAAAAAAATTAAAATGTTAAGTAAAAATTTCCTAAATAAAAATAAAGAAATAAAGTACATATTCCTACAAGCAAAACAAAAATTAATTATTAAAATTTTTATGAAAATATTAGCATTCCCAACCAAGCAAAATACATTTTTTTAATTTTCTTTTTTATTAGAAAAAATTGGAAAATTCCTTTTTTTGTAATAAAATTAATCCTTTTGTTTAAAAATTAATTTCTTTAGTGGTAAATTTAACAAGTTTGCTAAATTTTTTTATTGAATTTGTTTTATTTTCTGTTGAATATTGTTTTGTTTTTATTTATTGAAAGTGTAGCCATTCCATTTTTTATTGAAAAAAAAAATTTTATGAGAATTAAAATAACTTTTTTAAATTAAAAATAATAACCAGGTAATCCATAGCACATATTGTAGTCTAATAATTCTGAAGGTTCTTTGCGTTTCAAATCTGAAATGAATAACCCTATCTTTCCAGTTTATTTATTTTAATGAATAAATGAGACGTTGTTATCGGATATTAGTCGAAAATGGTAGTATATAAAGCAGCTGTTTATCAAGTCACATCTCACCAATTTAAAAAAATCAGTTTTCGTTTCTCCGTCATTTTTTCCATTTAGTGAAAATGAAGATTGTCACCGGAATTCTGTTCCATGCATTATTGGGTTTTATTCAGTTCGAACGTAAGTGTAATACAATAATAAAATTATTATTTATAAAAAATATTGCTTATCAGTGGAAGGAAAAAGTCTCCGCACGGAGCAACTTTACACGTGTCCAACATATGGAACCCTCCCATCTGTCCACCTTTTCTTATTAAATATTCAATATTTAAGAGAAAAATTTAACAATTTTATTCAAAAATAATTTTTGTTGTTGAAGATTCATCTCCGTCGTTGAAAATTTATTTTATTTTTGGTGATAATTAATTTTCTTAGGGGAAAATGTTTTTATAACTCTTTTTATACTCTTTTGTAAGAAGAACCTTATTTGTTAATTTTTATTTTAATAATTTAAAAAAGTCACTAGCTAACTAATTTTTTATGAACTATCCATTAAGATCTAATATTTTTTGGAAATTTTTCTAATGTAATTTCTAGGTGACTCCAGAATAAAATTGAAAAAATATTGTTAAATGCAAAACGCTTTAGCACTAACTGCTTTAATTGTGGACTATTATCAAAATTTGTAATTTTTTAATATTTTTTTTTGTGATTTCGAACGCATAGATCAATAATTTAAAATAAAATGATAAGAAAAATTGACATTTTTTACTTTAGCAATTACCAAATTTTTACATTTTTTACTAAAAACGAGAAAAATATATACTATGATATATAAGGGTTGTTTTCGCAACCCCTAAACATTCAAACAGGAAAATCGACAGTTAAAAAAAAATCACATAAGATTTTTTAAATTCTCGAGTTGTGTTTTAAAATCCACTAAAAATTAATTTGAGAAGCATAATCCAGCTGAGAAATTCGTTAAAATTATTTTAAGGGTGGTTTTAACATTATCTAAATATTCAAACAAAAAAAAATCGACATTTAGTAAAAAATAACATCACAGGGGATTTTTTTATTACACTATTTGACTCAAAAATTAGTTTGCAGTGAATGTGGAAAACATAGCCTAGCATAAGAATTTGATAAATTTATTTTAAGGATTGTTTTAGCACCCCCTGAATATTTCCACAAAAAACTCTATATTTTCACAAAATTAAATCCGCAAGAGTTTTTTATGGTATTGGGTTTAAAGATCAATTATATCAATATCAATGTAAATATGAAAAAAGTACCTTAGAAAGAGAATTCGCTGAGATATTTTAAGGGTTGTTTTAACACCCCCAGATATTCAAAAAAGAAAATTGACATTAACCAACAAACAAAATCACAACAGATTTCTTGATTATAATCTGGGGGTGGAAAATAAATTCAGAATAAACGTGGAACACATATCCTAACCAGAAAAGTTGCTACATTTATTTTAGGGGTGGTTTTAATACTCCTTAATTTTCAAAAAAATGAAATCGCCATCAAATTTCATAAAGACCAAAAAGAAAGAAGTTTTCAAAATATAGCATTGGGTTTGAAATCAAATCAAAATAAATGAAAAAACACAATCCAGCAGGAAAAGTCGTTCAAATTATTGTAAAGGGTTGTTTTCACAACCCCTAGGTATCCAAACAAGAAAATCGTCATTTAATACCAAACAAAATCACAGAAGAATTTTTTATTGTGATATTGGGGTCGAAAATAAATTTATAACAGACATACAAAACATGCCCAAGTATCACAAATTCTTAACTTTATTTTAAGGGTTGTTTTAATAACCCTTATCTTTTAAAAAAAATAAATCAAAATTTCCTAACAACCAAAAACACAGGATGTTTTTATTATAGTATTGGGGCTGAAAATCAAAACGCAATAGATGGAGAAAACATAATCTAGCAGGAAAATTCGTTCAAATTATCGTAAGGGTTGTTTTAGCATCCCCTAAGTATCCAAACAAGAAAATCGTCATTTACTAACAAACTAAATCACAAAAGATTTCTTGATTGTAATATTGGGGTCGAAAATAAATTCATAATAAACTTGGAACACATATCCTAGCCTGAAAAGTTGCTACATTTATTTTACGGGTTGTTTTAATACCCCTTAACTTTCAAGAAAAGTAAATGGACATCAAAGTTCCTAACAAACAAAAAGAAAGGAGTTTTTTTAATACAGTATTGGAGTTAAAAATTAAATCTGAAGAAATGCCAAAACACAATGTAGCAGGAAAAGTCGTTCAAATAATTGTAAAGGGTTGTTTTAACATCCCCTAAGTATCCAAACAAGAAAATCGTAATTTACTAACAAACAAAATCACAAAAGATTTCTTGATTGTAATATTGGGGTCGAAAATAAATGTAGAATAAACGTGGTAACCATATCCTAGCCTGAAAAGTTGGTGCATTTATTTGAGGGGTAGTTTTACTACCCCATAATTTTCAAGAAAATGAAATTGACATAAAACTTCCTAACAAACAAAAAGAAAGAAGTTTTTTAATATATTATTGGGTTGAAAATCAAATAAAAATAAATGAAAAAACACAATCTAGCAGGAAAAGTCGTTCAAATATCTGTAAAGGGTTAGTTTAACATCCCCTAATTATCCAAACAAGAAAATCGTCATTTACTAACAAAAAAAATCACAAAACATTTTTTATTGTAAAATTGAAGTCGCAAATAAATTTAGAACATACATGGAGAACATGTATAAGCATCACAAATTGTTAAAATTATTTTAAGGGTTGTTTTAATAACTCTTATCTTTCAAAAAAAATAAATCAACATTTCCTAACAACCAAAAAGGCAGGATTTTTTATTATGGTATTGGGGTTGAAAATCAAAACGCAATAGATGGAGAAAACCTAGTCTAGCAGGAAAATTCGTTCAAATTATCGTAAGGGTTGTTTTAGCATCCCCTAGGTATCCAAACAATAAAATCGTAATTTACTAACAAAAAAAAATCAAAAAGGGTTTCTTGATTATAATATTGAGGTCGGAAGTTAATTTAGAATAGACATGGTAAACATATCCACGCATTAAAAGTTGATAAATTGATTCTAAGGGTTGTTTTAACATCCCTCGACTTTCAAAAAAAGGAAATAAAAATTTTCTGACAACCTAAAAGACCAGAGCTTTTTATTAGAATATTGGGATTGAAAATCAAATCACAATAAATGTCAAAAGCATACTCTAGCAGAGAAAGACGTTCAAATCATTGTAAGGGTTGTTTTAACATCCCCTAGACTTCAAGTAAGAAAATCGACATAAACTAAAAAACAAAATCAGAAAATATTTCTTGATTATAATATCGAGGTCGGAAATCAATGAAAAATAAGCGTTGAAAAAAAATCCTACCCTGAAAAGTTGTTTCAATTATCTTAGGGGTTGTTTTAATATCCCTTAACTTTCAAAAAAGGAAATCGACGTTTCCTAACAACCAAAAAGGCAAGAGTTTTTTATTATAGTTTTGGGGTTGAAAATCAAATCTCAATAAGTACCAAAAAATACTCCACCTGGGAAACTCATTAAAATGATTGTAAGGGTTGTTTTTACATCCCTTAGGCGTTCGGACAAGAAAATCGACATTAACTAACAAACTAAATCACAAAAAATTTTCGGATTGTATTATTGGGGTTGGAAATTACTTCAGAATTACCGTGGAACCATAATTTATCATTAAAGATTAATGAATTGATTCTAAGGTTTGTTTTAACATCCCTTAAATTTCAATCAAGAAAATCGACGTTTTCTAAAAACCAAAACCATACGACTTTTTTTAAATATGGTTTTGGGGTTGAAGATCAATTCACAATCAATTCTAAAAATAGACTCTACTAGGGAAAGCCACTCAAATTATTGTAAGGGTTGTTTTAACATCCCTTAGGTATTGAAACAAGAAGATCGATATTCAATAAAAACAAAATTGCAAAATATTTTCTGATTTTATTATTGGGATTGTAAATCAATTTAGAAAAAAAAACCTGTTGAACATACTGTAGCATTAGGTTGATGAATTTATTCTAAGGGTTGACTGAACATCCCCTACAAATTCACACCAGAAAAACTACATTTCCATAAAAGAAACATAGTAGTTTCTATTATAACAATATTAGGGTTGAAAATCAATTTCTTTTCCAAAGTTTCAAATTGACAAGTCTATTGGTGTTTTTTTATAAAATATAGATTTTGTTGATTGAATGTTTCAAGAATGATAAAAGAACCTATAACATACAATAGCTAGATTATACATTACTTTAATGGGGTTGAAAATTAATTTTGAAAATACAACTTTCATTTTTGACCCCAAAGTTAAAAAAAAAATCCCTCTCTTTTGGTTCCTACAAAGTTTCAGTTTCCTTGGAAGAATGTTTAGTGGATGCTAAAACAAACCCTAAACATCCTGTCCAAATTTAAATGGGTCTGGTCGAAAAAGCGTGAGGAGTTTAGCCAAATCTAACCAAAATTTTCAAAAAAGGATAATTAGACATTCTAACAAATGTCTATTTTCTGTACACTAGATACTCTTTTGAATTAAAATCATCTGAGCTAAAAATTAAAACATTAAAAGTGTCTCAATTATCAAACAGATTTCATTTTTTGTTACAAAAATTAGACGCAGTTGGAGCTCCAATGAATCTGACACCCTACGAAATTTTTGTAGAAATGGGAGATTTCAGTAATTATGTTGGTAAGATTAAAAAATCACAATCTAGTGACGGTGAATACCAGGTACCCCGCTGGATGTATCATGGACAAGAAGAGTTTGCAACTCAAGTTTCGACTTTTATACTAACGGACTTTGGTGAACATTATCAAGCAAATCTAACAACGACAAATCGACCATGGTACCATGATCCTCATCCTTCTCGCCCAGCCGTCTGTGAAGTACGTTTAGGAGGTTTTCGGTATTATGTTGCTTCATTTTTTGAAGTGTACAAACCCCCTCCTTTCGACCATCCTGACTTTAATTCACACCCACCCCGCGATCGCATTTACATAACATTCCAAGGAGGTCCTATCTGGAGTACAGAATTAAGGGCACCTCATCAGGTCGCTCGGTCACATCCCAATTCACCCTCATCACCCCATTCACCCAATTCACCAGTAAGACCCACATACTAGATCTGAAGGTATCGATTTGGAATGCAACAGAATGATCCAGCAGCCCAAGAATGTATTTTTTTCTTTATATTGATCATGATTTTCGGATCACATGAAACGAGCTGCAAAACTTTTGATACCTCAGGATTTAATGTGGTAGTGCATTTAGCTTCTTCTGTTTAATTCCAAAATAATTTTCCAAGTACAAACCAGGGCATCCTCCCGCCAAATCTAAAGGTATCAATTTGTTTTGCAACAGAATGTTCCAGAACAGAACTTTTGATATTTCAGTATTGAGAGTGTTATTGCCCTCAGCTTCTTCTGTTCAATAGAAAAATAATGTTTCATGCTAGTTTAAAATTACATAGTGCAGATTCACTACCAGATAATAAGTTAGCCCAGATCAAACCAGGTAATCCTCGCACCAAATCTAAAGGTATCAATTTCTTATGCAAACGGAATGATTCGCAATCCAATATTATCTTTTGTTTCTTTATACTGATAATCATTTTGGGATCAATTGAAATGAGCTGAAGAACTTTTGATATCTCAGAATTTTAAGTGGTAATGCATTTAGCTTCTTCTGTTAAATGACCGAATAATTTGTAATGATAGTTCAAAATTATATACTGCAGATTCACTGCCAGATAATAAGTTAGCCCAGATCAAACCAGGTAATCCTCGCACCAAATCTAAAGGCATCAATTTGTTATGCAAACGGAATGATCCAACAATCTAAAATTGTCTTTTGTTTCGTTATGATGAAATATTTTTCGAATCTATTAAACTGAACTGCATCACTTTTAATTCGTCAAGATTTAATGTGGTAGTGCATTTAGCTTCTTCTGTTTAATTTCAAAATAATTTTCAAAGTACAAAATTGTATAGTTCAGTGTTAATTCAACATAATAAGTTAAACTCAACACAAACCAGATAATCCTCGCACCAAATCTAAAGGTATCAATTTTTTATTCAACAGAATGATCCAACAATCCAACAATGTCATTTGTTTCTTTATATTGATACTGATTTTTGGATCTATTGAATCAATCTGCAGAACTTTTAATGTCGGGATTGAAAGTGGCAGTACATTTAGCTTCTTCTGTTGAAGGGAAAAATAATTTGTAATGCTGACTCTAAGATGTATAGTGCATGTTCACTCCCAGATAATACGTTATTTCAGCCACAAATCAGGTAATCCTCGCACCAAATCTAAATGTATCAATTCTGTATGGAACAGAATGATCCAAGAATCCAAAAAGGTGTTTTGTCTCTTTATATTAATAATGATTTTCAGATCACTTGAAATGAGCTGCAAAATTTTTGATACCTCAGGGTTTAATGTGGTAGTGCATTTAGTTTCTTTCTTTTTAACGGTAAAGTAAATCCTCGCACCAAATCTAAAGGTATCAATTTGATATGCAAACGGACTTATCAGACAATCCAATAATGTCTTTTTTTATTTACATTGATAAAGATTTTTTGATTAATTGAAATGAGCCGCAGCGCTTTTTTTACCTCGAGATTTAAGGTGTTAGTGCATTTAGTTTCTTCTATTTAATTGAAAAATAATCTGTAATGCTAGTTGAAAGTACATAGTTCAGAATTAGTACCAGATTATAAGTTAGCCTAGAAAAAAACAGGTAATCCTCGCACCAAATCTAAAAGTAATAATTTCTCCTGCAACTGAATGTTCCAAAAATCCAATAATGTATTTTTTTATTTATATTGATAGCGATTTTTGCTTCCATTGAAATGAGCTACATAACTTTTGATATCGCAGGATTTAAAGTGTTAGTGCATTTAGCTTCTTCTGTTGAACGAAAAAATAATATTGAAACTACAAAATTATATAGTGCAGGTTCATTGCCAGATAATAAGCTAGCTCAGGCACAAACCAGGTAATCCTCGCACGAAATCTATAGATATCAATTTGCTATGCAAATGAAATTATCCAACAATCTGAAATTGTCTTTTATTTCTTTATAATGACGTATACTTCCGGATGGATTAAATTGAGCTGCATCACTTTTGATACCTCAAGATTTAATGTGGTAGTGCATTTAGCTTCTTCTGCTGAACTGCAAAATAATTTTTAGAGTACAAAATGATATAGTTCAGGTTTACTATGAAACAATAAGTTAGCCTAAACACGTACCAGGTTATCCTCACACTAAATCTAAATGTATCAATTTTATCTGCAACAGAATGATCCAACAATCCAACTTTTTTTTCTTTATATTCATTATGATTTTCGTATCAGTTGATTTGACCTGCAGAATTTTTGATACCTCAGGATTGAGTGCGCTCAGGCATATGGTGAAAGATCCTAGGTGAGAATGTCATTTAAGTTTAGTAGGATCCTAAGTGAGAATGCTATATGAGTTTAGTTCGCATATAATAATAATTATATATAATAATCTTAATATTCATTCTTTCACATTGTTCACATTGAAGCACGGAAAAAATTTGACTGGCTTACATAATTTTTTGTTTAAATTATGAAAACCGAATTGATAGAGAACCAATAAAACTTAAATTCGGAAAATGTGTGAAATCATTGATTTATAACAATTATTTCTTGACGTGAGCATTCTCAATTGCTACGCTACTCAAATATTTTTGAAATTTTATTTATCCCGATTGTTTGAAGTTTGACTTTAATGCTTCCTTAAATTGTTAAACATTTTTTTTTGATAAATTTAAGAAAACAGAATGAGTGAATTAATCTGCTGGTTACGATTGGCAACTTTATAATATTTTTCCGTGAGTCAGTTTGACAATTTGTTAGCATACGACAGTTTGTAAGTTTCTTTAGTTTAAGTGAAAGTAAAAATTTGTTGTTATTATTCGATTTTTCAGTTTATTAGTATAAGTCAAGTTAAAATTTTATTGTTATGATTCAGTTTGTCAGTTTATAATTATAGGTCAGTTAGACAGTTCCTTATTATACTATTATATCACGGTTTAAAATTTAAAAATTTATGAATATTTATTTATAAATGTTTATAACTCAAAAGTTTTGAAATTTACTACTTCAAAATAAAACTTTTTAAATTTCAAATTATCAAATGTAATGAAACTTTCAATTATTAATGTTTAAAATTGAAAATCACACAAATTTAAGAATTTTCAATTGTTTTCATAATTTTATAATTTGTCAATCTTCAAAATTGCAGAAACTTAGGTTCCGAATATTTGAAGTTGAAGGATTTTTAATTTTTACAATTAAAAATTGAATTTCTTTAATTTGAAAGGTTTTGAATTACAAACTTTGTTTCTGATTTCCAAAATAATCCAAATTTACGAATTTTTATTTATGCTTCTTTAAAATCAAAGAGGTTTTCTTTTTTGTATTTTCAAAATTTAAGAATTTTCAATTAAAAGCCATGAAAATTTAGGAATTTAAAATTTGTAAATTAATTGTACAAAATTTAACAAATCCAAAAAAATTTCCAAAATACCTACATTTTTAAATTTTACCAGTTTTTAATTGTAACTTTTCAACAGCGTACAATCTTGAATTTTAAATTAGAATTAAAAGCCATGCATTTTTTAAATTTAATAAATAAAAACGCCGTATTTTTCATCGTTTACATTTGAAATTTCTTTGAAGTGAAATATTTAGAATTGAAAACTTGGCTTCTGATTCGAAAATTATTAAAATCATCAAAACTTAAGAATTTTTCTTTATATCTTAAAAATTCAAGATTTTTCAACTATAACTTGTTAAAATTTGACTAAAATTAAAATTAATTTAAATTTGTTTAAGAGGCTGTCTAACTATTTTATTATTTATTTTAATTTATTAATATTAAATATATTGTATGTTACTTTAAATTGAAGCATACATTTGAATTTGATAATTAGGAAATAATAATGTATAATGATAATTTAATAATAAAAAATAATATTTTATAAGGTATAATAATTTATAACAATATATTAACCTTCGAATTAATTCTTTCACTTTGTACACTGTCGCTACCCAAAATTGTATAATAATTTAAGAAAAAACATCATTATTTGTAAAACGAAAGAATTTCTACATTCAAAATTACTGCCTTCGATTCGATACACTTACTGTAAACCAAAAATGTTATTATTTTAATAAAGTGTATAAAGTAAAAGCCGATTTATTACTTATATATTTATTTAATATTAGGCTTGCTGTTATTTTAATGTTAATTAATCGATAAACAATTTTTAAAAATTTGCCTCGGCCCGTATTTGAACCCTGAACGCCACTATCCACGGGTAGAGCGTTTAAGCAATTACACCACTGGGATGTGTATCCCACCGATCTTTTATGCATAAAAATGTTATTATTTGGTTGAAATTTTATCAATTATGTTAAAAAGTTATACTTTTTCGTTAAAAATTGTATTATTTTAGTAAAAGTTAACTTTTTTATTGGGAATTTTGTTATGAAATTGAACCGTCTTGTTAGTAAATAACTTCTTCTTAAAAATTTATATTTTCTGTTTGAAAATTAAACTATTTTTGTAGAAAATTCATATTTTTGGCTGAAAAAGAAAGTAATTAGTCGAAAATTCAACTATTTGATTAAAAATGAACTTTTTTGTTGATAATTAATTTTTTTAATTTAAAAATTAAACTTTTTGGCATAAAATTAAACAATATTGTTGAAAGAGAACTTCTTTGTTAAAAATTTTCACTGTTTTGATAAAAAATTTAAGTTTAGTTAAAAAAAACTTTATCGTTTATCTCTGGTGAAAATTCATAACTATTACAGTTAAGACTTCGTTTTTTGTTGTTGAAGCTGATTTTTTTAGCTTAAAATTTAAATATTTCAGTTGCATATTCCACATTCAGTTGCATATTATAGGCCAAAGCTTCGACAACTATAATTTGGCGATTGTGAATTCTCTTTCGTTAAAGCTCCTTTGGCCTGAACGTACACATGCTCATTATTATGAAACACTCTTATATCTCAGATATATTACATTTATTTCAGTATACCTTAGCCTGGGATTCCTGATTTATATATTGCAAAATTAAGTAAAAATTGTGTTGCATTTGCAAAATGAAAAAAATAAAAAAAACGTTTCAAGCACATTTTACGCACGCTATGAAAAATATCAGCAAAAGAAAAACGTTGCTTTTTTAAAGTTGAAACTGATTTTTTTAGCTTAAAATTTAAATATTTCAGTTGCATATTCCATCATTTAAATTCAAATTTCATCTTTTTATTTAGCAATCATTTTTTTAACTGAAAAATTAAATAACAATTTTTGTTGAAAATTGATAATAAAAATTGATAAAAAAATTGATAAAAAAAAATTAAATTATGGGCAAGAACTTATTTGAAAGAATTCAAAAAAACATAAAAGCTTTTTTATAATTATGTAAGATTTGAGGTGATAGAATTTTTTAAAGATCTCTGGGAGAGAATATTTAAAAAAGTTTAAAAAAAATTTCAATTATTTTCTAAACATTTTTAGAAAGGTGTAAAGGGTGTTTTTTAAGTTAATGTTGCTTGAAAAAATAGATTTTCAAATTTGAGTTAATTTAGAAAATATTGAGAATTTTTGAAACAACATTTTTTTTTCAAGGTTACTCGTAAAATTAAAAATAATTTTTTTATTTCGGAAAATTATTTAAAAGTAACTATCCAAAAAGGTTTCAAAAGATTTCAAAAGATTTCAAAAGATTTAAACAATTGTCAAAGAAGAATCTGAAATATTTTAGATGCAATTTTTTTTTAATTTGGCAGAATTAAAAAAAGCGGGAAAAATTTGAATAATTTATATAGCTTAGAAGAATTAGAAGGTCTAACAAGAACAGAAAAAAAGCATTTTCGCCTACAAAAATTTTTAATAATTTTTTTTAAAAATAAATTAAATCATTTCCTAAAATTTCGAAAAAGAGTCCAGAAGATTTTAAATCAAAATGTTTCAATTCAGTGAACTTTAAAAAAAATGTCAAAATTGAGAAAATTAGTCAATTCAAGAAATATTTAGTAGAATTGAAGAGGTTCAGTAAGAATTTTAAAATTTAGAAGCCTTGGAAGAGTTTCGAAAAGTTTCAAGCTAATAAAAAAATTTTCTTTAAATGCTTCGGAAAATATAGAAGATTGTAAGGCAATCTTCTTACATTTTGAATGATTTTTCAAAACTTTGAGAAAAATTCAAGTCAGTTGAAAATATTTTCAGAAGAAATTGGAAACAATTCCGAAAATTGATTATTTTGGTTGAAAATTGTTTTTTTTTCTTATTGAACATTAATTTATATTATTATTATATTTTATTCTATTTATTTTAAAATTGAAAAATTTTGTTAAAAAATACTATTCTATTTTTGGTTAAATACATATCTTCTTTATTTTTATATTCCGCTACATATATTTTTTTTAAGTTGAACATTCCCTTCTTATTTTTTTAGTTTGATAACTCAATTATTTCTTGTAGAAAATGTATATTTTTGGGTTATATATTAAACATTTTTGTCAATTTTTTTTTAAATTAGTATCTTTTGGTTAGGGATGAAAATAATTTGTTAAAAATTCTTATTTTTTGGTTTACTTTAACAGTTTTTGACAGAAAATTAAAATATTTTTTGGTGGAAATATCAACTTTAGAAAAATATCAACTTCCCTTTTTCTTGATTGCAAATAAATTATTTTTACTGAAAATGTAATTCTTCGATTTTTTGAAAATTTATCTTTTTGAGTAAGTTTTACTTTCAAAAATATTGATTTCAATGTTAATAATGCAGTTCAAAAATTTTAATTTTTCCCCTGTTAAAAAAAATGCAACTTTAGATTGATATTTGACAAAAGAATTACTTACTCTCATGTAAAGTACAAATTCAAATTAGTAAACGGACCGTTTAAAATTATAGGCCAAAGCTTCGACAACTGTAATTAGGTGATTGTGAATTCTCTTTCGTTAAAGCTCCTTTGGCCTTAACGTACACATTCTCATTAGTATGGAACACTCTTATATCTAAGATATATTATATTTATTTCGGTAAATATCAGCCTGGGATTCCTGATTTATATATTGCAAAATTACGTCAAAATTGTGTTGCATTTGCAGAATAAAAAAAAATAAAAAAATAAAAATTTAAAGCACATTTTACGCACGCTATGAAAAAAATCAGCAAAAGAAAAACGTTTTTTTAGGACTGCGAGGCTATCCTAAGAAGCTTTTGAATCTTCTTGAAAAATCGAAAATTCAAATTTTGATTAAAAAAAAATAATGAAGAATTAATTATTCCATTTTGCGGTTAAATTATGCACGATACGAAAAAAACTGAAAAAAGTTTGCACCCAAAGAAACCTTATTTGTCTTATACGTAAAGAAAACATTAAAAATTAAAATTTTTCAAAAAACGACAGAAGCTACGAAAAAAATCAGAAAATCGAAAAATAAATTTTTGAACAAACGAAACTGGCTAAAAAAAGATAATTCAACAAAAGTTGTTCATCCAAAAATGAGCTACAAATTTGTTATTAATTATTTTTTGATGGAACGCGTAGTTTTGGTTTGAATGAAAAAATAAATTAAAATTTAAAATTTTTAAATTAAATATTTTGATAAGCAGCAGATACTATGAAAAAAATCTAACAAAAGCTGTTCGCTCAAAGAATGGTTAAAACTTATTATTAATCATTTTTTAATGGAACTTGTTGTTTTGGTTTTAGTAGTAAAAAAATAAAATTTTAAATCCAAACATAAAAATTTTAATCACCCACAAAATTTTGGTTTTTCTTTCAATCCGAAAAAATAACATTAAAAATGAAAAATTGAATTTTTTGGACAACGACATAAGACACAAAAAATAAACAGAAAAAATTTTTTCACCCAAAAAGGATCAGAAAATTTGTGATCAAAAATTTTTAGATAGGACGAGTAGATTTTCTGTCAATTCTTATGAAATAAGATGAAAAATTTAATTTTTTGAAAGACTGAACAAGAGACGAAAGATAAGGAAAATAAAAAAGTTGACCAAGCAAAAAATATATAGAAATTTGTTTTAAACTCTTGTTATAAAAATATAATAATTATAAAAAACGAAACAAGATGACCTACAAAAATTATACTTTTTTGTAGAAAATTAATTCTTTTGTTTCAGATTTCATTCCTTTGAATGACAATTTTTTTATTGAATATTAATTTTTGCAACTAAAAATTGAACTTTTCTATTTTTTTATATATTATAATTAAATACACGTGATACGAACTACTCAAATAAAAATCTAAGTTTTCTATTTCTTTTAAATATTATACTAAAATACACGAGATAAATAATGTAAGGCGAAAGTGTTTAAAAAAATGTTTGATAAATAAAAATACCCTTTAAATTTTATGACAATATTTATGCCGAAAAGAAAATGTTTAACTGCACTCATTAAAATAATTAAATTTGTTTACAACGTATGTACAATTTTAGTTTATTCTTTTAAAGTTGAAATTATTTTAAACTACAATTTTTAAAAAATTCTGTAAAATAAAAGAAATTGTGCTAAAATCTTTCAGAAAATAACTCTGAATATTCATAGCAATCTAAAGAAAATGTTTGCAATTTTCAGATTAACGATTCTTTTGGAATCTTTTTAAGACTTTCAAACCTTCTAAATTTGTCTTTATATTTTTTAAAGGCAAAAAATTTGCCTTATAACAATTCAGATTGTTTTTTGAAAATTTGTTAGGAGTACGTTGAAATCTTTTAGAATATTAATCTAGAGATAATTATTCAAAATAAAAAATCATTAAAGATTTAGCTGCGAATCTGAAGAAAATTTGTTTTCTCCTGAAATCTTTTGTAATTTTAATTCAGCTTCTTTCTTTAAAATCTTAAACAATCTACATTTTCAAAAAATGACATTTTCACAAGTTTAAAATTAACTTTGAATTGTTAAAAATTAAAAATTAAAAATTAAAAATTAAAAATTAAAAATTAAAAATTAAAAAAAAAAAAAATTTAAAAA
>JAWWLR010000158.1:4052540-4068045 GCA_035041075.1 Acraspis erinacei | reverse complement strand
CTAATTGAAAATTGGACAACAATTGGAAAATTTTTGAAAAAACCGCGTCTTTCTAACTCCATTCTATGAGAAAATTGTTAAAAACAATAATAAATTGTTTAAACAATTTATGTGATAATCTAATTATCAATATGAAATGGTCTTTTGTGTGCCAGAAACAATTTTCATTTTTTTAAAACCGCAAAAAAGTCTTAATTAGCGCCAAAGGCTCCCAAAACCCATTTTTTCACTTATGGGGGTTTTTTGGGACCCTATAAAATTCTATTGAAATAATATAGAGGATTCTGAATAAGTTTGACAAAAAAGTTTTTTTATGAGAAATACATGTTAAACTTCATGGGGCTTGTGACTGCTTTAACAAGCCGTAAAAAATATGTCGACCCCCCCCCCCTCTTACTGTACATAATTTTTAGTTTCCAGAATTCTTTTGCTATTTATTTCGTTTGTTGTTTTTATTTATTTCTGACTTTTCCTTTAATAATTTTTTTTTTCGTTGATCATTAACATTCAAATATTGTTTAACAAATTTTCAAATTTGTAAATTTATTTTGAACGAAAAAAGTATTTTTTACTATAAAAGATTATATTTTAATCAAGATGATGAAATATATTTAAAAAAGAAAATAATTTTAAACCCAAAAGACGAATTTTGAATGAGAATTAGAGAATTTGTTTTCTCGGCAATTTATAATTAATAATTTCCGTAATTTTTAGGATCCACATTTGAATGTTTTTCAATTTGTAAATTTTACAATTGAAGCCTTGGCTTTTGATTTCCAAAATTATCAAATTCATCAAAATTTAAGAATTGTTCTTTATACATGTTTAAAATTCAAGAGGTTTCAATTATAAATCTTTAAATTTGAATTAAACAATTTAATAAATTCCAAATTGTGCGAGCTGATATCACTATTTTGAAATTCATTAATTTAATTTATGAATATTAATTATATTTTACAGTACTTTAAATTTAAGCATACATTTTAATTTGATAATTAGGAAACCAGAATATGGAACGTCCAATAGGCACGCTTTTTGGATAGTAATATATTATAATGTATAACAATAATTTAATGATAAATAACGATATTCAATAATATATAATAATCTTCGAATTAATTATTTCACTTTGTACACTGTTTCTATATTGTTATTATTTTAATAAACTGATTAAAGGAAAAACTGACTTTTTACTTCTATATTTATTTAATATTTAGAATATTTATTCTAATAATTTCACATAGTTTTAGGTGAAATAAAAAAATTCTGCCTCGGCCAGGATTTGAACCATAAATTCCACTACTCACGAGTAAAGCGTTTAACCAATTACATCATCAAGGTTGTGACGCCACCGATTTTTTTGGTTCAAGAAATTTTTCTGAGCAATTAGTAAACACTTGAGGCACTTAACAATCCTCAACTAATAACTTAAGAATTTAAAAATTTTAATCTAATTATTTTGATTATTTATTTTATACAATTTCATTTTTACATCTGGTGATGTGTTCAGAAGCCTGTGGTACCTTCTTTATTTCAATAAAAATTCTATAAGCTAAATTCATTCGAAAAAAAAATTTATTTAAACTAAAATAACTTTGAAATGAATAAAATTGTTTTAAGTTGAAGAATTTTGTTTCGGCAAAAAAACTTTATTAGTAAAAAGAAATTTTTTTCGATCAAAGAAACTTTCCTTTGACATTTAATATTTTTTCTGTGGTTGAAAAAATTTTTATTTAAAACAGTCTTCTCTCGATTAAAAAAAATGGTTTGTTTTTAATAAAAAAAATTTGAAATAAAATAGAATGCATTCAAACAAATTTTCTGAGCGTGTAATACAATTTTTTTCGATTTCTGAAATATCTATGTAATTATGTACTAAAATTCAACAATTTTTTAATTATATTTAAGAAATTGATCAATTTTAAATAAAATATTGTTATTAATAATTTGTATTTAGTGTATTTTGTATCTTCCAAATTGCAATAATTTTATTGGAGAAAGATAATTAACTAAAAATGCTTTATTGACATAATTTTAATTAAAATTCTAATTTTATATTTAATATGTAGCGCATAGATATTTTTTTCATCTACATAATTAATTTTTCTTTACGTACACTCTAAAAAAATATTGAAATCTTTTCCATCCTTTATCCAAAAAGTCATTATTGTAAAGATTTTAATTCATTGCGTTCCTGAAACCTTTATTAATAATTTTATTTTATACTTAATTAAAATTTATTAACAAAATGAAGTTTTGACACTTCTACTATCAGTATTTAATATCGCCTCTATGTAACATTCACGATTTTTTTCATCTAACCATTTACTAGAAAAAAATTTTTCCACGAAATAACAAAAACAATTAACTTAACATTTTAAAAATGTTATTTTTGGAAAACGACTAAAGATAAGAAAAAAAGTAATAGAAAAATTGTATTTAATCAAAAATAATCTACGAATTTGTTATTAATAATTTTTTTATAGGACGATTAGATTTTTGGAAAAAGGACTCAAGGGACGAAAACAAAACGAAAATACAGAAGTTGTTCAATCAAAAACAGATCTACTAATATTTTATAAACTATTTTTATCAAAGTAGAATAAAATTATCAACATTTACTTTTTGGAAAAAGTACACAAGCTTTAATAACATTTCATTTAACAACATTTTTAGCCAAACTTATACGTAATGAGAATATATTCGTTAAGGCCAAAGGAGCTTTAACCGAAGAGAATTCACAATCACCAAATTACAGTTATCGGTGTTTCGACCTTCAATTTAAACGTTCTGTTCGCAAATTTTTTATCAAAGATTTTAATTAAAATTTATAGTTGCAAATTCCTATCTTTGGTTCAGAATGCTTCTATTTTCATGAAAATTCGTTTCCTTTTCTAAAAAATTGTTTTCACTGTAAATTTCTCTATTCCATTTTTATTGCAAATTTTTTTTTGTTTCAAACGAGTAGATGAATAATGTAAGGGAAAATTATGAGAAAAATCGACAGTTTTAAGTCAAACAATCCCCTAAATTTCAAACAAGAAAATAGACATATAAAAAAATCAGAGGTTTCATTTATTTTAGAGTTTTATTTTCAAATACATTGAACAAAATAGAGAAACAACCCCTAGAAGAGAAATTTATTACAACGATTTTAAAGTTGGTTCTAACATTCCCTAAATATTTAAATAAAAGAGTCGACGTTTACAAACAAAATCGGAAACAATTTTTTATAATAAATACTATTTGGGTCGAAAATCAATTAAAAATGAAGATTCAAAAACAAATCCTAGCATCAAAATTTATTAAAATAATTTTTAATATTGTTTCAACATCCCTTAACTGTCAAACAAGGAAATCGAGATTTTCTAACAACCATAACGAAAGCAATTTTTTTATTATGGTATTTGGGTTGAAACTCCATTTACCTAAAATTCGAGAAACATACGCTAGCAGTGAAATTTATTAACATGACTTTAAGGGTTGTTCTAACATTCCCTAAATATTTTTTTTTAAATTTCAACGTTTGGATACAAAATTAAGAGAATTTTTGGATAATAAATACTATTTGGGTCGAATATCAATTTAAAATTAAAATAGGAAACGAATTCTAGCGTACACATTTATTAAATTTATTTTAAAGATTGTTTCAACATCCCATAACTGTAAAACAAGGAAATAGAAATGTCATATCAATCTTGAAAGACATTTTGTTTTATTATAGTACTGGATTTGAACATTGACTTAAAATGAATTCGAGAAACATACCCTATCAAAGACATTAGTTAAAATGATTTTAAGGTTGTTTTGACATTCCCTAAATAATTTAACAAAACAAGTCGACGTTAACAAACAAAATCTCAGAAAATTTGTTGATAATAAAAACTATTTTCTTCGAAAATCAATTTAAAATAAAGAGTAAAGACATATCCTAGCACACAAATTTATTAAATTTATTTCAAAGATTGTTTCAACATCCCTTAACTATGAAACAATGAAATCAAAATTTCCTAACAACCATCTCGAAAGATATTTTCTTTTATTATGGTATTGGGTTTTAACATTGATTCACAATAAATTCGAGAAACATGCCCTAGCAGAGAAATTGATTAAACTAACTTTAAGGGTGGTCCTAACATTCCCTAAATTTTTAAAGAAAAAGCTTCGACGTTAACAAACGAAATCTCAGGAAATTTTTTGATAATAAATACCATTTGGGTCAAAAATCAATTTCAGATAAAAATGGTAAACAAATTTTAGAATAAAAATTTATTAAATTTATTTTACAGACTGCTTCAACATCCCTTAACTTTTAAACCAAGAAATCCAAATTTCCTAACAACCGTAACGAAACAAAAAAATGTTATGATGGTATTGGTATTGTAAATTGACTTCCAAATAAATGCGAGGAACATACCCTAGCAAAGAAATGCTTAAAATGATTTTAAGATTGCTTTCAACATTCCCTAAATATTTAAACAAAAAAGCCAACGTTTACAAACAAAGTATAAGGACATTTTTCGATTATAAATAATGTTTGGGTCAAAGCTCAATTTAAAATTAAGATAGGAAACGAATTCTGGCATAAAAATTTATTAAATGTATTTTAAATATTGTTTCAACAGCCCTTAACTGTAAAACAAGGAAATAGAAATATCCTAACAACCATCTTAATAGACTTCTATTATTATGGTATTGGGTTTCAAAATTGATTGACAATAAATCTGAGAAACATACCCTATCAAAGACATTAGTTAAAATGATTTTAAGGTTGTTTTAACATTACCTAAATAACTTAACAAAACTAGTCAACGTTTAAAAACGAAATCTCAGAAAAATTGTTGATAATGAAAACTATTTGCGTCGAAGATCAGTTAAAAATGAAGAAGGAATACATATCATAGCATGCAAATTTATTAAATTTATTTTAAAGATTGTTTCAACATCCCTTAACTGTGAAGCAATGAAATCAAAATTTCCTAACAACCATCTCGAAAGATATTTTCTTTTTTTATAGTATTGGGTTTGAACATAGATTTTCACTAATTTCGAGAAACATACCCTAGAAGAGAAATCGATTAAATGACTTTAAAGGGTGGTCCTAACATTCCCTAAATATTTAAAGAAAAAGCTTCGACGTTTACAAACAAAATCTAAGGAAATTTTGCATAATAAATACCTTTTGGGTCGAAAATCAATTTCAGATAAAGATGGTAAACAAATTCTAGAATAAAAATGTCTTAAGATTAATTGTCAGACCACTTCAACATCCTTTAAGTTTTAAACGAGTAAATCAAAATTTCCTAACAACCATAAAGAAACAAAAATTTTTTATTATGATATTGGACTTGTACACTTATTTCCAAATAAATGCGAGGAACATACCCTAGCAAAGAAATTCTTAAAATGATTTTAAGATTGCTTTTAACATTCTCTAAATATTTAAACAAAAAAGCTGACGTTTACAAACAAATTATAAGAACATTTTTCGATTATAAATAATATTTGGGTCAAAGCTAAATTTAAAATTAAGATGAAAACAAATCCTAGCATAACAATTTATTAAATTTATTTGAAAGATTGTTTCAACATCCCTTAAGTGTTAAACAAGGAAATAGAAATTTCTTAACAATCTCGAAAGAGATTTTGTTTTATTATGGTATTGTGTTTGAAAAACGATTTATAATAAATTCGAGAAACAAACCCTATCAAAGACATTAGTTAAAATGATTTTAAGGTTGTTTTAACATTCCCTAAATAATTTAACAAAACTAGTCGACATTTAAAACTAAACCTCAGAAAACCTGTTGATAATAAAAACTATTTGGGTCGAAAATAAATTTAAAATGAAGAAGGAATACATATCCTAGCACACAAAGTTATTAAATTTATTTTAAAGATTTTATTAACATCCCTTAGCTGTAAAACAGAGAAATTTCCTAACAACCATAAAGAAACCACAACAAGTGGTTCTAACATTCTCTAAATATTTGAAGAAAAAGCTTCGACGTTTACAATTACCATTTGGGTCGAAAATCAATTTCAGATAAAGATGGTAAACAAATTCTAGAATAAAAATGTATTAATTTTAGTTGACAGACAGCTTCAACATCCCTTCAGTTTTAAACGAGGAAATCAAATATTCCTAACAACCATAAAGAAACAAAAAATTTTTATTATGATATTGGGGTTGTACACTTATTTCCAAATAAATGCGAGGAACATACCCTAGCAAAGAAATTCTTCAAATGATTTTATGATTGGTTTTAACATTCCCTAAATATTTAAACAAAAACGCCGACGTTTAAAAACAAAGTATCAGGAAATTTTTCCGTAGTAAATACTATTTGGGTCAAAGCTCAATTTAAAATTGAGATGAAAACAAATCCTTTAAACATTTATTAAATTTATTTTTAAAGATTGTTTCAACATCCCTTAAGTGTAAAACAAGGAAATAGAAATTTCCTAATAATCTTGAAAGACATTTTGTTTTATTATGGTACTGGGTTTGAACATCGATTGACAATAAATTCGAGAAACATACCCTAACAGAGAAAATGACTAAAATGACTTTAAGGCTGGTTCTAACATTCGCTAAATATTCGAACAAAAAAATTCAACGTTTACAAACAAAATCTCAGAACATTTTTCGATAATAAATACTACTTGGGTCAAATATCAATTTAAAATTAAGATGGGAAACGAATTCTAGTATAGAAATTCATTAAATTTATTTTCAAGATTGTTTCAACAGCCTCTAAATGAAGAATTGTCAGAGGTAAGTAGATAACATTGAATCAAGAGAAATAATTTTATTTCAAGACTATAATCACAGTAAGGTAAAACATTTGTGGCCAATGATTTTTTGTCATAAGTCGTAGTATATATGCTATTAAAATAAAATGATCGTATGATAAAGTATATCAACATAAGCTCACAGTTTTAGCAATGATGCAAGCAAAACACGTTTTGGTTGATGTAACATGATATCTGCCGAGGCTTTGAATATTTAACCAAAGAAATCTAATGTCACTGATAGAAAAAAATCACAGATTTTTTTATTATACTATTAGGTTTAGAAACCAATTCATAAGAAATGTTAGAAACATACTCTATCAGTAAAAGTCTTTAAAATTATTTCAAGGGTTGTTTCAACATCCCCTAAACATTCCAGCATGTAAATCGACATTTACTAACAAACAAAACCATTTGAGATTTTTTATTATACCATTGGTTTTGAAAATCAATTCACAATATATGTGAGAAACAAAAAAAAGAATGTGTTTTTTGCATTCCAAAAATATTCAAACAAATCGAAATTTCCGAGCAAACAAAATCATAAGAGATTCTTGATTATACCATTGGAGTCGAAAATAAATGTTAAAAATACAACTTTTTCTGGGAGTTAATTGAATTATAAAATCTATATCTATAGAATGTGATGCAATTAGGGAACGTATTTAAATTACGTAACAGCTCAAGGGGGGGGGGGGGCTCGAGAAAATTTAACCATTTTCTTAGAAAGATATCCTTTTTGGTTACAAATTCAAATCTTTTCTTTTTTAAATTATTTGTTTAAATTCAAATATTTTCCTAGAACATGAAACTTTTGTTCAAAATTCATATTTTGTTGCTGAGAATATCAAATGAAATCTTTTTTGGATGAAAAGTATTTTTTCTGATAATTTGTCTTCTGATTTAAAAGTTTAATCTTTTACCGTAGAAAAATTGAGTCTTTCTTGGCTAAGAATGAAACTGGTTTGTTGAAAATTCTACTATTTCATAAAAAATTTACTGTTTGTTTAAAATACGTATATTTTTCTTGAAAAGTCAATTGAAATCTGTTTTGATGAACAGTAAACTCTTATTTTTGATAATTGGCCTTCTTTATTAAAAAATTCACTCGTTTCAGTAGAAATTACATCTTTCTTGGATAAAGATACAACTGTTTGGTAGAAAATTAAAAAATTTTGTTAAAAAGTCATACTTTTTGGTTGAAAATTCAACTTTTTTTTGAAAAAATTCATCTTTTTGGATTGAAAATTCCATTTTTTCGTGAAAACTTATTTCCTGCTTAATAATTCATATTTTGATCGTGAAAAGTCAATTAAAATATTGTTTACACGAGAATTTAACTTTTTTTAAATTTATCGCTGTAATTTAAAAATTCGTCTGTTTTAGTAAAAATTTCATTTTTTGTTAATAAAATGCAGTTTTTGGGTTAAAAATTATTCTTCTTTGCTTGAGTATTTAACTATTTTTGTAAAGGTTTCGTTAACTCATTTTGTTAAGAAATAATTTTGCTTGTTAAAGATTTATATTTTTAATTAAAGATTCATGTCTGGTTGAAAGTTTATCTATTTTATTGCAAATTAATATTTTTTAATTGAAAATTAAACTACTTGGGTAAGATATAGACCAAAGGTACACATGAGCATATGGGAGACTCCCATATGTGTACTTGCACATCTGGGACACATCCAAAAGTGCATGTGCACATCTGGGACGCTCCGGGCTGTGCACGTCGAAATTTAGACGCGCTTAGATGCGTCATTGAAGGATTGTCTTTGGTTGAAAATATAACTGTTTAATGGAAAAGCCTTTTTTGGTTAAAAATCAATTTTTCTGATTGAAGATGTAACTTGTCCCTTTTTTAAGATTGCTATTTTTTACTTTAAAATTCTCCTTTTTTGGTAAAGACATAATTGTATTGATTCTAAATTTTATTCTTGTTGGGTAAAAATACGTCAGTTTTGGGGAAACTTAATTTTTTGCTAAAGTCATATTTTTGTTTGAAAATTCAGTTTTTGTATTGAAAATTCAAAATGATAAAAGTTTTAAGTTTCGCAGTTAAAATTTATTTAATTTCAATGGTTTACACTCGAAATTTCTTAAATCTTGTAGAATCTGAATTAAAAACTTGGCCTTTAGTCTATTATTATTCAAAGTTTCGTCAATTACATAAAATTTTATAAATTATTATGATTTTGGAAATCATAGTTTCAGATTATGAATTTAATAATCTTTACAATTAGAGTATTTTCATTTGAAAATCTTCAAAATTAGAGATATTCAAAATCAAAACTCGAGATATTACAGATATTAAAAAAAAATTTAAAAATTTTAAATAAAATACAAAATAAAGAAAATATAAATATTCTAAATTGAAACTATTCCAAAAAAATTCTACAAATTGCAAAAGACACATTTTTAACGAAGAATTTGAATCCTCAACGAAATCTAGCTAATTTTGACCCAGACAATTACATTCTTAACAAACAAAAAAATTTTTTTAATAATACGACGAATTTTCTACCAAATAGTTTTTTATCAAGAAGATTGATTAATTTTCTATAAAAAAAAAATATCGAAAGAATTGAATTTTCAATAAAAGATTGATGATTGATGAATTATATTGCTGATGTTTATTTATAATTGGAACTTTGGCACAATATCAACATGTCCAACTTGAAAGTTTGAAATCTGAAAAAATTGAAAAAAATAAATAACTTTTAAATTCTCTACGCTTTCTTATGCTATAAAAATTAAAAATTATGAGAAACTCCAGATGTGAAACCTATAACATATTAAAGTTTCTAATTAAGTTTTTTAAATTAATTATGGTTAATTTCATAATATTCGAAATTCTAAATTTACTTTTAAGCCATGTTTAAATTTTTAGAATATTCTTTCAAGTTTGAAAGACGATATTATGAGAACGTGTAATGAATTTTTAATTACATTTAGATTAAAATAATTAACCAGGTGAAGCAAATAATGAAAATTGTGGAATCTGAAATCATCAATTTCTCATCTGAGATCCTCTATGTATTTTGCAAAATAAATAAAGCGCTGCTATCGGGTAAAAGCCATAAAATTTAGTATATAAAGCAGCCGTTTATCCAGTCAGTCCTCTTACGGTTCAACAGAAAAAAAACAGTTTTGGTTTCTCCATAATTGAGTCTACTCAATAAAAATGACGATTATTACTGGAATTCTGCTGCATGCCTTCGTGGCTCTTATTTATTTTCAACGTAAGTATAATACAATATTAAAATTATTATTCATAGGCAATATTGTATATATGTGGCGGCGATACTTCTTTGTTTAGAGGCACTTTACACGTACACAAAATGCTTTACGTTGTTAAAGGTACACCTGACCATATGGGATACTCCCATATGTGCACTTGCACATCTGGGACACATCCAAAAGTGCATGCGCACATCTGGGACGCTCCTCACTGTGCACGTCGAAATTTAGACGCGTTTAGATGGGTCTGTGAGGACACGAACGTGAACATATGGCACCGTCCAACTTGTACACGTGTCACGTAAAGCGATCAGATTTTTTTCTTTAAACCTTTATAACTTTTTACTGAATTGAGATATTTATAGTTTTATTTTTGATTTTGATATCGCCTATTATCTTCTTTTAAAAAACCATAAAATTAGATTTTAAGGGAAATAAGACTCCCAAGATGTCCTCCTTGTAAAAGTACGAATTCCAGAGGAAATCGGCCAAAATGTAAATGAAAATTTATAGAGCCTTCGAGGAATTTTCTTTCTTTTAGAGAAATCAGAAAATTCAAATACGCTTAAATTCGTAGAAAATGAATTTTTAGTCAATCGAAAAAATTCGTTCTCCTGACTTCCCATAAAAAACAAGATATTTCCTAGGCGAGATATACGGAGACTTGAAGTGTATAAACTGTCTTATTTTAGTAAATAATTTAAATAAAATTTACCTATTTGGTTCAAAATTAATTTTTTCAGCTGAAAGATTAATTATTTTATTTTAAAATGAATATTGATCTTTTTTAAATTTGCAAAAACTATGTCTTTTTGAACAGAAAATTAATTTCCTTTGGTACAAATTCAGCTTTTTGATAAAAAGTAAAACTGCTTGTTTCAAAATGAGCTTTTTTGGAGAAAATCTAACTATTTTACTTCAAAATCATATTATTGGTTTAATTCAAATTTTTGTATTTAAAATTTTAAAAATTTCAATTGAAATATCAACTATTAAATTTTTCGTTAAAGATTCGCCTTTCACTTTGTTGAAAATTGATTTTCTTGTTTGAAGGTCTATAAGTATTGTTGAAAATTTAATTATATTATTTTGTTACAAATTAATTTTTTTGGTTGAAGATTTATTTTTTGTATGAAAATTTCTGTAATTTATTGAAAACTCATATTTTTTGTTAAAAAATTTATCTTTTTGATTGAAAATTAATATTTTTCTTTTGTTTTCTGTTCAGCTAAAAAAGAACTTTAACTGAAAATTTAACAATTCCATTCTAGGTTGAAAATTTATCGTTTTTATTTAAAAATTCATATATTTGGTTAAAGAATAATGTTTTTTGATTTTGCATTGAATTATTTTGATAATTTTGTTTTAATAAATCAATGTTCCCCACTAAAAATTTAATTATGCTCTGTTTGGTTTAAAATCCAACTGCTTGGTTTAGAGTCAAACATACTTTCTTAAAAATTCATTTTCTGGAGAATTGATCATTTCAGTGGAAAATTCAATTATTTTGTTGAAAATTAATGGTTTTTGTTCGAGGTTCATCTTTTTTGTTGAAAATTCAGATGTTATATAACAAATTCGTACACCCGACTTAGCTAAATTGTAATATTTTTGGATTTATTATTTTCTTTAGTCAAATTTTTTCTTACGTAAGTAATTTTAATTCGTCTCTGTCCCTAAAAAGAAACGGAAAGATTTTACCATATGTTCCATCTTAAATTGTCTTAAGTAATTTTTAATTTTTCCCCTGGAAAAAATCTGAGAATGTTTTGAAAATATTAAGCTCTCAAACATTAATTTCTGTAGTTTTATTCATTTCAGTCGTAAGTATAATATGATATTAAAATTATTATTCATAAACAATATTGCATATATGTGTGAGGGATACTTCTTTGGACAGAGATACTTTAAACCTACCAAAAATTTAATACCCTCTTAAAGATGCACCTGCACATCTGGGATACGCCCACCTGGTTACTCGCACATCTGGAAAATTCCAAATGTGCACATGCACATCTGGAATGCTCCTGATGTGCGTGCTTTGGAAGAATATGAATTTAATTATTTGAATCGAAACCATAAATTAAAGAAGATCTATTTTGAATTCAAAACAGGTGGATCGACAGAGCTTCAGCCAAACCAAATTTTTATAGCAATGAGGGATCTCACTGATTTTGTCGGATTTCTCCAACCATCAGAGAACTATGATGGTTTCTTCGCCATACCCGACTGGATGCAACCTGGAGAAGCAGAGTATTCCACCGGCGTTTCTGCTTTTGTACGATTAGCTACGGGCGAACATTTCGAAGGAGATCTCGAAACGATAAATGGACCTGAGAATCATGATCCACATCCACATGGCCCGGTTGTATGTGAAATACGTTTAGGAGATAACCTCTTTCTTTATGCTGAACCTTTCGAAATGTACAATGCCACTCATATGCACCATTTCGAATTACCTTGTTATCCACCCCCAAACCGGGTTTATGTAACAATGCGAGGAGGACCTATCTATAGTGCACTTTTACTACAACAGAATCAGCTCGCCAAGACACATAACATACGACGTCTTGCGGAAGCTAAGTTGGATGTTGGTCCATCTCCAGAAAAACCACAGTCACCTCGTCCGGCATCCCAGTCACAGCGTAAGCCAGAGCATTCACCTCAAAAGGCAGCTAAGACACATCATAGTTCACACCCACCTCGACGCACACACTAAATCTGAAGGAGTCTTCCTTCAGATCCATCTCGGAAAAATAAAATAGAAAAGGTGCTAGGTAGTTGAGACAAAATCAAAAGGTGCTAACTTGTTTGGTAACTCTGCATGCTTCAAAATCCTATATGAATTGAATGGAGAAAATTAGTGTGCTTAACTCTGTAACACTTTTTCATCTAGTCTACCCGAATTTGCACCTTTTCATTTGGATACGCCGAGATATCAATTTGAAGTGGAACATAATGATCTAACGATCCAACAACGTCTTTTTGTCCTCATATTGATTCCGATTACGGATCTATTGAATTGAACTTGATACTTTAGGATTTACTAAACCAAACTTATATTATACATATATTAATAACAAATAGCAACATCAATCGTTCGCATGTATGCGTTTAGTTTTTTATTTTCTATGGTGAAAGGATTTGTAACTCTAGTTTAAAATTATAAACAAAACATTGTGTTTTTCTTAAAGACCTATTAATAAACTGATAAAGTAATTTGGTATGCTTCTTCACTCCTCTCTGTACAAGCCCTGTTAATATGATATTCTGCCAACAAATCAATCAGATTCTCTTCCAATAGCAGGTCCACATCACGTCACCTCCCTCAATACGCATCTGGGAAAGTAGTCTAACAACTTTGAACATCATCATATAGGTGAGATAGCAACTGAAGAGAGAATGTCTGATTCAACCCGCTTCGAATTTCGCTAGAATCTTGATTCGACACAATTTGTGAAGATGGTTTAGTTTCAGGACACAATTAAACTTGAGAACTTCCTTACCAGAATATTCAAGGACCTATCGATGTTTAAAAAAAACGTTAGGATGCCTAGTTCCAGCCTAAACGCATAACCTGAATTATCTGAAGGTAATCCCAACACTATTTTGAAGAAAGCAATGTGGATTACCTTTAACTGCTTCAGATAAGGCTCTGGAATACGATCAGTTTAGAGCGCAAAGATTCCAACTTGGTGGCTCAAAGAAACCTGCAAAGATGAACCACCGTCTATCTTAGCAGCAGCTTCTCTTTGGAAGCTTATTAGCTAAGATCAGTTTGACACTTTCGTTGTATACGTCAGTTTGACAATTAGGCAGTTTATTAGGTTAGGTCATATTGACAGTTTAATGGTATACCTAGTGCCTAAAATATCTTTTGACCAGCTGCTGCAATGTCTTCAGGATAAAAGACGTTAGGCTCATCGGTCTAAAATCTTTTGCAGAAGTGTAACCCTCATTCCCAGGTTTGGCAATCGAGACCACTCTACCATACTTGCATGCCGATGACACGTGTTTCAGAGCAATGCTTTCCCTAAATAGTTTCGACAGTGAAGAGTCGATAAAATCCATGCCTTCTTGTAAACGCACTGGATAGATTCCATCCCACCCTGGTGATTTAAAGGAACAGAAGGATCCTACGGCCCATTCCACCTTTTCGCTCTCTACGACCTTGTTGGCAAAATACCAGTCGGCCTTCTCCAACCTTTGGCCCCAGCCTTTCTCCTCTTGATCCTTTCAAATTCGCTGAAAACTTAGGAAGCGCACTTCCACCAGGTGATTCAGAATTACTTCTTCATCTTCGTCATACTCGCCATTTTTAGCCTTATTACATTCAGGCGCGGTTCCGGGGGTTTCGCCAGGATCTGGTGAAGCCTCGCTGTTTCCAGAATGTCTTTATTCCCTGTTGCATAGCGATCTTGTCTTTTTACGGAGTTGTCCAGATTAGTATTCCACCACACTACTCCTTTTCTAGACTTAATTTTGCTTTTAGTGCAATTGTTTACAAATGATGTAGTCAGAGCCCTCCACAGAAAATCCGTGACGGGCTCCCACTCATCAATGTTACCATAGTTTGTAGGGAATTTCACAAGCCTTCCTTTGCGTTCCTCTTTATATGAGTCCCAAAGTATGTTTATAGGGTTTCTGGTCTTTGAAACCGCCATTTTTCCTAGAGTTAGCTGAAACAAGATATATTTGTGGTCCGAAAGAGACTTCTCATCAGAGACTCTCTAGCCCACCACCTTGCTTCTCAGTTCATCCAAGCATAGAGTCAAGTGGAGAACCTCACTCCAGTTTTTAATCAGGTATGTGGAAGTATCACCCCGATTTAGAATCTCCAGCTCATTGCCCACTAGGTATTCGATTAAATCTCTGGCTCTGTCGCTGATGTTTGTACTTTCCCATACCGTATGGTGAGAGTTCGCATCACAACCCAACAGCAGAGGAATCCTGTTCTCCTGGCAGTGCCGAATTCTAGTCTCCACCTCTCTGGGAGGTGGGGGTCCCTCAGCATCGCCTGGGAAATAAGCCGATACGATAACCACCCCTTGTCTTTCTCCGCTCCTGCCTCAGCAACTCACCTTACAAGGATGAGATCTCTAAAGCAGAGCACGTAACGACTTTCTATGCAGGGCTTCTGATTGGTCCAACCCAATAATTTCATAACCTCCGTCACCCTGACAGGCCAATAATTCTTTTCCTTTATAACCAGGGTTCTTGGATTGGGGCAACCCCTTCCTGTGTCACTGACATGCGCCTGGCGAGAACTGCCGAGTTCCCTTTGCTGTGGTGAAAATTTATCTGCATCATGGGGCTTCCCATCAACAATCTGATATGATGTATCAATAATATTCTTCACTATGGAGTCAAAATATACTCAAAATTTAAGAATTTCAAATAGAAAATCATTCAAATTGAAAAATTTTTTAATGCAAATTTTCATTACTGAATTATTGCAACAACAAAAAGCATT
>JAWWLR010000158.1:4025307-4040831 GCA_035041075.1 Acraspis erinacei | reverse complement strand
TATCGGACCGCCGCTCGAGAAGCAGAAGTTTTCGACGTTGCCAAGATTCGATTCGATAGGTAACAGTACGTAACCAGTTCGCAGCGCAGCAACGCGATTGTTGGGCGCTCTGTGTGTGCGCACGGATGGCTCGTGCGTGAGCCGTCTCCAGCATACTGCACACGTATTTTCTTGTGCGAACACCTTAAAGCCAACCAATCGCATAAAACCTGTCGTGCTGCTGCCGCCTGAGCAGTGACGCAAACAAGTACGTTGCTATTTACAGCAGCTCGGAACGCTCTTGAGTACGTACCGCCCCGGACCACAGCAGCACGTCAGATTGCACGCGATTGGATAGTGTTATAGGTTCGTGCACGGACGGCACGCTCTTGAGACGTATCCAGCGCACTGAAACGGAATATCATGTGCGATCACTTTAAAGATGCCGTGCTAAGTAGAGGGGGTGCTTTTCGCATTAGGTACCTTTCTTCGCGGACGATCACATACATCGTATGAACTAGATTGGGAAAATCAGTGTCCTCAATTCTGTAACATTTATTTTATTTTGGGTCTACGAGTTAGCACCTATTCAATCGGACACGTCGATCCAACGACCTCTTTTGTTTCCTAATATTGATACAGATTACGGATCAATTGAATTGAACTGCAGTACTTTTGGTACTTTAGAATTTGCGGTGGTAGGGATGTCACGGTGGAAGAAGTTACATACCAACTTTTTTTTTCTTATATATATTATTCATAATTAGCAACATTAATCGTGCGCAGGTACGCGTTTAGTTTTTCCTGCTGAAGGGTAAAAGGATTTTCAATTTTAGTTTAGAATTATAAATAAAATATAGTGTTATTCTTAAGGACATGTTAATAAACTACATAACACAATCTTGTATGCTTCTTTACTCCTCCGTAACTAATTCCTTTGCTAAATCCAATATAGTAATTTCAGTTCTCCCCTTCAAACAAAGCATTTTCTTATGGCTCAGTTATATATCAAGTTTATCAAGGTTAGTGGCAACAAATCGGCGACAATTGCCAGAATAAAAAAAACTCGAATCTATTTTCTCGAGAGTTAAATAAATACGATCATTAGGTTTTTTCTTGACGTAAGAATTAAAATAGAAATGTTTGAAGGAAACCTAAAGCAAGCCCTGAGATTTAATATTTTCGTTACACTAGAGCGCCTATATAAGAACAGTTTCGAGGGGTTGACTCGCACTGGCCTTGAGACTGAATCAGTCTTTGGAAACGTAAACAGTCTATTGTAAACTGGTGGCGACCCATTGTTGACATTGCCACACGGCTGTGAAACTGAGTGGCCCAGCAGTTCTTTCTAGGATTAAATCATTCGCTCCTATTTAGGCGTTCTTGTGTATTACTCTGCCATTTTTGCATGGGGACAACTTTGCACGTACCCAAATTTGCACGTCGATTTACAGACGGACAACTGTGCACGTTGTTGATCAAACCGATAACTGTGCTCGTACCATCTGCGCACGGGGATAGTTGTCCAAGTTCCATCTGTGCGCGTGAACAGTCGTCCAAGTGACAACTGTGCACGTCTCAATTTACGTTTAGAGTTTACGTTTAGATTCTAAGTTTAGAGTTTGTTTAAATAATTTTTTTTCGAAAATTCGTTTTTCCCCCAAAAAATTATTACTATTTGTCTAGTGGAATATTTATTAACATTGGGCCATTAATTTCTAATATTTTAAACAGATGGAATTTGTTTAAATAATTTTTTCTGAAAATTCGTTTTTCCCGTAAAAATGATTACTATTGGTCCAGTGGAATATTTTTAAAAATTGGTTAATTAATTTTTAATTATTTAAATAAATCCCATTTATGTAAAAAATATTTTTTTAAATTCAATGAACTGGTAGTTTATTTCTGTTAAGTGACATAAATTTATTTAAACAAATGGAATTTGTCTAAATAATTTTTTTTCGAAACTTTGTTCTTTCCCCTAAAAAATATTACTATTAGTCTAGTGGAATATTTATTAGTTAATTGTTTCATTAATTCCTCATTGTTTAAACAAATGGAATTTGTTTAAATAATTGTTTCCCTTAAAAATTATTACTATTGGTCTAGTGGAATATTTAACAAAATCGGCTAATAAATTTTTAATTATTTAAACAAATCTCATTTGTGTAAAAAATGTTTATTTAATCATTGAACTGACAGTTTATTTCTGTTAAGTGACATAAATTTATTTAAACACATGGAATTTGTTTAAATAATTTTTTTCGAAAATTAGTTTTTACCCTTAAAAATGATTACTATTGGTCTAGTGGAATATTTAACAAAATTGGTTAATTAATTTTTAATTATTTAAACAAATCCCATTTAGGTAACATTTTTTTTTCAAAAATGCATTCAACTGGTAGTTTATTTCTGTTAAAGGACATAAATTTATTTAAATAAATGGATTTTTTTTCGAAAATGCGTTCTTTCCCCTAAAAAATATTACTATTAGTCTAGTTGAATATTTATTAACTTTAACTATTTTATTGTATTTATTTATTAACTATTAACCTTAAAAATTATTACTATTGGTCTAGCGTAATATTTATTAACATTAATTTATTAATTTTCAATTGTTTAAACAAATGGTATTTGTTGTTTTTATCTTCTTGAAGTTTTTAAAATAAAAATTATTACTATTGGTCTAGTGGAATATTTAAGAACATTGGTTAATTAATTTTTAATTATTTAAACAAATCCCATTTGTGTAAAAATGTCCTTTTTTCATAATTCTTTGAACTACACCAATAGCAATAATGATTACGAAAAAACGCATTAAAAAAAAGTTATTTATACAATTTCCATTTGTTTAAACAATTAAAAATTAATGAAACAATGTTATTAAATATTCCAATAAAATAATAGTAATAATTTTAAGGAAAAAATAATTATTTAAACAAATTCCATTTGTTTAAATAATTTCGTTTCGACTTTTTAAAAATAAAAATGGTTACTATGGGTCTAGTGGAATATTTATCAATATTAGTTCATTCATTTTTAATTATGAAAACACATTATTATTTGAATAGTATTATAAATTGAAAATAAATAATAAGTTATTGTTTCAACAATTGAAAAATATTTGAAAATAAATTTATGTTACTTGATAGAAATAAACTGCGCGTTCAAAGAATTTAAAAAAAACAAAATTTTTCACACAAATGGGACTTGTTTAAATAATTAAAAATTAATTAGCCAATGTTGTCAAATATTCCACTACACTAATAGTAATAATTTTTATTTTAAAAAACTTCAAAAACATAAAAACAACAAATGACATTTGTTTAAACAATTGAAAAGCATTGAATTAATTTTCCTGCTCACACCTCCCAGATTTTGTTTAAATATAAAAAATATAAGCATGTATATTTTATATTGAAGTCAATTAATTTTTAGGTTTTCTTAAGAGCCCATAAAGTTTCACTTGTATTTTCCCTGGAAAAATGCCTTTTTAAAAACTTGCGATAAAATCTTGAATATTATATTGTCTTTTTTCCAGAAAATTCGGGGAATTCGGGGTATTCAAGGAATTCAGGGAATAGAATTTTGGGAATTCATAGAATTCAAGAGTTTGTGGAATTCATAGAATTGAAGAATTATTGAGTATTCAGGGTGTTCCGAGAATTTAAGGAATTCGGAAAGTTCAGGTAAATTAGAGAAAATTAGGAATTCATACAATTCAAGGAATTCAAGAAATTCCGATAATCCAAAGAGAATTATGAGAATTCTAGGAATTAAGAGTATAAGGTACATTTTGAGGATTCTTAGTTTTTTGTGTACTCATAGGATTCTTCGAATTACTGGAATTCTAGGAATTCCGTAAATTCTTCTAATACCCCTAATTCTCAAAATGTCTTGAAATCTACAAATTCCTTGTTTTCCCTGAATTCGTGGAATTTCTTGAAAAAAAGGTTAAAAAGTGGTTGGCTAAAACTGGCTGAATTACTTTGAAATCTTTGGAATTGATATAAATCCCTTGAAATCTTATTTCATGTACTTTATTTTTTTTATTTTACTGGAAATGTTTTAAAATCCTTATTTGGAATTCCTACTAAACTCTATGAAATTCCTTAAAATCGTTTAAAAAAGTAAAAGGCCTCTAAAATCCCTTTAAATCTTGGAAATCCCAAAAAATTCTTGGAAATCCCTTGAAATCTTTGCAGAAGTGAAAAATCCTATAAAATCCCTGGAAATCTTGAAAATCCCTTGAAATCCCTGAAAATTCGATAAAACCCTTAATTTTTGTGAAATTCATTGAAATACCATAAAATCCCTTAAAATATTTTTAAAAAGTACAAATCTTTTAAAATCCCTTTAAATCTTGGAAATCCATTGAACTCCTTGGAGATCTATTAAAATCCTTTATTCTCTCAAAACTCCTTCAAATCTTTGGAATCCCTTAATATCCTTGAAATCTTTGAAAAAAGTAAAAATCCTCTAATATCCCTGGAAATCTCTTGAACTCCTTGGAGATTTATTAAAATCTTTAAATATTTTGAAATTCCTTGAAATGCATTAAAATTCCTTGAAATCCTTGAAGTTTTAATAAAATCCTTAAATCTTGTGAAATTCCTTCAAATGCCTTGAAATTCCTTGAAATTCCTTGAAATTCCTTGAAATCTTTGGAATCGCTATTAATCCCTTGAAATTTTATTTCATGAAATTTATTATTTTTTAATTGGACTAGAAATATTTTTAAATGCGTATCTAGAAATCTTACAAAATTCTTTCAAATCTCTTGAAATATTTGAAAAAAGTAAAAATCCTCTAAAATCTCTTTAAATCTTGGAAATCCTTCGAGATTCATTAAAATACTTTATTCTCGAAAAACTCCTTGAAATTCACTAAAATTCCTTGAAATCGTTGGAAATTGGATAAAATCTCTAAATTTTGTGAAATTCCTTGCAATACTTTGAAATCCCTTAAAATCTTTGGAATCGCTAATAATCCCTCGAAATTTTATATCATCTAATTTATTTTTCAAATTTTACTAGAAATCTTTTGAAATATCTGGCAACCCTACAAAATACTTTAAAAATTTCTAAATTAAAAAAAAATAAGAGTCCTCTAAAATCCCTAGAAATCTTGGAAATCCTCTGAAATCTTTGAAAATTCTAAAAAATTGTTTGCAACTACTTGAAATTTTGGATAGCTCTTAAAATGCTTTCAAACCGATAAAAATGCCTCCGAATCTTTGGAGATCGTAAAAATCCATTTTAGATAGAATAAATTATTTGAAACTCTTTGAATATAATTTTAATTAAACTTATTCATTTTCGTTTTTCTTCATTTCTTAAAATCCCTTAAAAACTCTGAAATCGCTTGAAATTTCATTTCATTTAAATAATTTTTCAAAGTTCTTCAACATGTATGTAGTTAAAAATTAATTTTTTTTCATTTTAGTTGCTTAAAAATGGCGAAAAACGCAAAAAATAGCTTTAAAACACTATTTGTTAAAAATTTTTTATTTGTTATTAATAATGTATTCAGGTTAATATCAATCTAAATTATTAAACTTCAAGCAATTACAAGAAAAATGAGCCATGTAGAGGTCAAATCGCTTCAGTACTTTATTCACAATATTATTGTTAATTAAGGGTGTCATTTAACATATGAAACTTGAAACATCTGGGATGCTAAAAGTTATTAAATTTTTCTAGTAAACTCAACGCGAGTTGACAGAGGAAGGAGCAAACTTGGACGGTATTTGACGAGAATAATAAATTTTTAATATTTATTAACAATTACAGAGTTTTGAAAAAATTGAACTAATTAATAAATGAATAACTTTGCGGTTTTTTGAAGTAGACGTACGTGCTAGAAATGCTTGGGAAGAGCACATAAAAACCTTTAATTTAAAAATAAAAGTTGTTCTACCATGATTTGCAGCCGAGATATAAACAATATTCACTTTTTTTCTCTATTTAATTCCGATCTTTTGTTTCGAGATGTAAAAAGTAATTGCCAAAGCTATAATTCAAATTTCGAATTAAAAAATTTTCTTAAATCAAAAATGGTAAATTGCATCAAATTCAAATATTTTAAATCCACTCTTAACCATTTATAAATTTTGTAGAGTATTTTGTCGAGTTTGAAGAAAGATATAATGAACATGTGTAACTAATTTTTAAATACATTTAGATCAAATTAATTAACCAGGTGAAGCAAATAATGAAAATTTTGTAATGTGAGACCAATTTATTTTCACCTGAGATCTGAGATCATTTATGTATTTTTGCAAAATAAATAAAGCGTTGCTATTCGATAAAGGCCATAAAGGTTAGTAAATATATAAAGCAGCAATTTATACAGTAAGTTCTCTTACGTTTCAACAAAGAACCCAGTTTTCGTCTCTCCATATTTGAGTCTACTAAATAAAAATGAAGCTTATTACTTTTATTCTTCATGCTTTCGTGTATTTTATTTATTTCGAACGTAAGTATAATATAATATTAAAATTATTATTCATACACAATATTGCACATATGTGTGAGAAATACTTCTTCGGACATAGATGCTTTAAACGTACTCCAAATTCGGTACCCTCTTAATTAAACACCTGCACATCTGGTATACTCCCATCGGTGCACTTACACATCTGACACACTCCAAATGTGCACATGCACATCTGGGATGCTCCTGATGTGATTCCTTCAAAAGATTCTAATTTCAATTATTCAAACCTAAACTATAAATTAAACCAGAACTATTTTGAATTCAAAACAGGTGGATCGACAGAGCTTCTGCCAAACCAAATTCTTGTAGCAATGAGAGATCTCACTGATTTTGTTGGATTTCTCCAAATATCAGACAACTACGATGGTTTCCACACCATACCCAACTGGATGCAACCTGGAGAAGCAGAATTTTCCCCCGGCGTTTCCGCGTTTGTACGATTAGCTACGGGCGAACATTTCGAAGGAGATCTGGAAACAATAAATGGACCTGATAATCATGATCCACATCCCCATGGTCCAGTTGCATGTGAAATACGTTTAGGAGATAACCTCTTTTTTCGTACTGAACCTTTCGAAATATACAATCCCACTCATATGCACCTTCACGACTTACCTTATTACCCACCCTCAAACCGGGTTTATATAACAATGCGAGGAGGTCCTATCTATAGTGCAGTTTTACTTCAACCTCAGCAGCTCGCCATGACACATAACAGGCGACGGATTGACACAGCTACTCTAGATGTAAGTCCATCTCATCAGAAAGCCCATTCATCTCAGCAGGCATCCAAGCCACATCATGAGACAACCCAGCCACTTCACAAGACAGCCAGGATTCAGCAGAGTTCACACCCTCCTCAACGCTCACACTAAGTTTGAAAAACGACCTGTCCAGATGAAAAGGAGCTATCTCGGAGAAAGTAAATAAAAAGGTTCTAAGTCGTGGAGAGGAAATAAGAAGGTCCTAACTCGCGAGCTAAACTCTCAAAGTTTGGGAATCCTGTATGAGTTGGATGGAAAAATCAGCGTCCTTAACTTTGAAACACTTTTTCATTTGGTGTCCACGAGTTAGCACCTTTTTATTTGAACACGATTTTTTGTATTGATACAGATTACATTTTTGTTTAAGGGTAAAGGGATTTTCATTTTAAAATAAAAATTAGAAATAAACTACTATGACGTCGTTAAATAATGTTAATAAACTACATAATGCAATTTTTTATGCTTGTTAACCCCTTCCTAACTAATTCCCTAACTAAATCCTATACAGTAATATCAGTTGTTCTGGTCTTAAAACGAAGCATTTTCTTCAATGGCGTAGTTGTACAGGGTGTCCAAAAAGTTCCGCACCCCCTGCATATTTCCTCAGGTAAAATAATTTTTGGTTGCGGTCAAGGTCATTCTTGAAGTAACTTCTAACGAGGAATCTAATTGTGACCTTGAATTTCACCTTGTCGATGTTCTTTAAATTAATTTGAAGGTCACCTTTTTTTAATAGAACCCAACCTTTTTGGCATCGGAAATCGATGGAGCGGGAAAATTCACATTCAAATGTTTGTTAAGGTTTAATTTGATCTTGAAGGTCACTGTAAGGTCATTCAAACTTAAACCAGGTCCAAACACTTCTGAAAGTAGCAGCATTCTAAAAAAATGCATATTAATATAAGTTTTTTGCAACAAGGCGTATTCCATGATGACCTTGAATTTCACATTGATAATTGCCTTAAAGGTCATTTCAAGGTCAACTTTTTTTTTTAAATGGAAGCCAATGTTTTTGGCATCGGAGATCGATAGAGCTGGAAATTTTACATTCAAATTCGTATTAAGGTCATAGGTTAAATTTGACTTTAAAGGTCACTCTAATATAATTAAAACTTAAACAAGGTCAAATTGAAGGTCAAAATTGAATGTGGCTTTTTGTAACAAATAACTTCCATTGATATGACATGTTTGCAAAAGCTGCTTATCTCAATGGTGTACGGGCCTTGCTTAAGTTTGAATGACCTTAGAGTGGCCTTCAAGCTCAAATTGAACCTAAAACCTTAATATATATTGAAACCTAAAATTTCTCACACTTTCGATTTCCAGTTTCAAAAAGGGGAATTTCCATTTTTTTAAAGCTAACCTTGAATTGATGACCTTAAGGTCATCTTCAAGGTCAACATTGAAGTCCTTGTTAAATATTATTTTAGGAATAACCTTGCTATCATTGGAAAAGTAACCGTAAATAAAGTAAAATCTTCTAAAATTCCTAAAAGTCTTTGAAATCCCTTGAAATGCTTGGATATTTAACCAAATCCTTGAATTTGGTTAAATTCCTTAAAATATGTGAAATCCCTTTAAATCTTTGGAATTGCTTAAAATCCATTAAAATTTTATTTCATTTCGCTTATTTTTTTAAGTTCACTAGAAATCCTTGAAATATTTGGAAACTCTACACAAATTTTTTAAATCCCTTTTCATTTAAAAAAAAAAGTAAAAATCCTCTAAAATCCCTTGAAATCTTTGGAACCGCTTGAAATTCACTAACCTTTTACTTTATTTTTTAAAGTTTAATCGAAATCTCTTAAATGATCTGGAAACCCTTCAAAATCCTCTGAAATCCCTGCAAATCTTGAAAATAAGTAAAAATCCCCGGAAATCCCTTGAAATCTTTGGAATTGCGTAAAATCCATTAAAGTTGTATTCCAAGTCACTTATTTTTTGAAGTTCACTAGAAATCCTTGAAATATTTGGAAACCCTGCCAATTTTGGTTAAATCGCTTTTCATTTTAAAAAAAGTAAAAATCCTCTAAAATCCCTTGAAATCTTTGGAACCACTTGAAATCCCCTATCCTTTTATTTTATTTTTTAAAGTTTAATAGAAATCTCTTCAATTATCTGAAAACCCTTCAAAATCCTTTGAAATCCCTGGAAATCTTGAAAATAAGTAAAAATCCTCGGAAATCCCTTGAAATCTTTGGAATTGCTTAAAATCCATTAAAATTTTATTTCATTTCAGTTATTTTTTGAAGTTCACTAGAAATCCTTGAAATATTTGGAAACTCTACACAAGTTTTTGAAATCCCTTTTCATTTAAAAAAAGTAAAAATCCTCTAAAATCCCTTGAAATCTTTGGAACCACTTGAAATCCCCTAACCTTTTATTTTATTTTTTAAAGTTTAATAGAAATCTCTTAAATGATCTGAAAACCCTCCAAAATTCGTTGAAATCCCTTGAAATCTTGGAAAAAAGTAAAAATTCTCTGAAATTCTTTGAAATATTTGGAATCGCTGAAAACCCCTTAAAGTTTTAATGAATTTCATTTATTTTTCAAAGCTTACTAGATCTGAAAGTATTTGAAAATTTTTGATTGAAAATCCAATTTTTTCGTAGAAGTTAACTGAAATCTTTTTCCACAATAAATTGAACTTTTTTTGTTTTTTTTTGTTTATTATTGAAAATTTGTCTTTTTGATTTAAAAATTTACCTGTTTTAGTCAAAGTGTAATTTTTTGTAATTAAAATATTGATTTAAATCACTTTTTTGATCAATTTTTTTTTCTTGAAGATTTCTATTTTTAGTTGAAAATTCATCTATTTGTTGAAAGTTTAACTATTTTATTAAAAACTATTTTTTTTTTAATGAAGACTTTTTTTTTTGTTAAATATTAATTTTTTTACTGGAAATTGAACTTTTCTATTTGCCTAAGATTGATCTTTTTTAGTTGAAAATTCTCCATTTTTAGTAAAATAATAGTTTTTTGTCATATTGTCATATTTTGGTTTAAAAATTCGATTAAATAAATAAAATTAAAAAATGTATCTAAAATGCTGTTTTATTTCGTTTATAAAAACTAAAACAAACAGTACAACTCATTACGAAAACTTTCAATTTTTTAAAAGAAAATATTCTAATTTATTTTATTAAATAATATTATTCAATAATTGTCTATTTAATAAATACTAATTTTGTGAAAATATGTGAATTTAGTTAAGGCTGTAAATGTGACCTAATTTTAAAAAAGGCTATAGAAATGAAAATCATGAGAAATAGGTCCGTTAAAAAAGAACCAGATTAATTAATAAATTTTACTTTGTTAAAAACATCTGATTGCAATTTCCTGAAACTTGAAAATAAGCCAAAGACACAAATTGATTTGCCTCTGGGCGTATGAGACAGATAAAACGCACGTTCACCTTGATTTTTTTTTCTTTCCTAAAATGAAAAGCATAAACAATTTAAAATTCGTGAATAACAATTTTTTAAATGAAAAGATTATAGATTAATTTAAAAATGAGTTAAATAAATTAATAGATAATTATAGCTGACAGATTTAAATATGTAAAATAAATCATATCTTCTTTTATTTATTTTCCCGATTTGGACTGGAAATCTCTTTAAATATCTGGAAATCCTAAAAAATTCATTGAAGTCCCTTGAAATCTTAAAAAAGTGAAAATCTTCTAAAATCCCTTGCTTACAAGAAATCTCTTAAAATATCTCGAAAACCTAACAAATTCTTTGAAATCCCTTGAAATCTTGGAAAAAAGTAAAAATCCTCTGGAATATCTCGAAATCAGTGAAATCCTTTAAAATTTGATAAAATCCTTAAATCTTGTGAAATTCCTTGAAACACCTTAAAATTCCTTGAAATCCTTGGAATCGCCTGAAATTCCTTAAAAATTCTAATTCAGTTTTTAAATATTTTTCAAGTTTCACTAGAAATCTTTTTAATATCTGGAAATTCTATTAAATTCATTTAAATCCCTTTACGTCTTTCAAAAAGTGAAAATCCTCCAACATCCCTTGTTTACAAGATATTTCCTAAAATATCTCGAAATCCTAATAAATTCTTTAAATTCCTTGAAATCTTGAAAAAAGTAAAAAGCCTCTTAAATATCTAAAAATCTTTGAAATCTTTGGAATTGCTTAAAATCCATAAAAATTTTATTGGAGATATTTGGAAACCCTATACAATTTTTTGAAGCCCCTTCCAATTTTTAGAATCGATTGAAATCCCTTATAATTTTCTTTCTTTGTTTTCATTTTTGAAAGCTTACAAGGAATCTCCTAAAATATCTAGAAATACTAAAAAATTCTAAGATATTCCTTAAACTCTTGGAAAAAAGTAACAATCTTCTGAAAACCCTTGAAATCTTTAGAATCAATTAAGAACCTTCGGCATTTAATTTTTTTTAAAGCGTTCTACTAAAATATCCGAAAATTCTAGAAAATTCTAAAAAATTCTTTGAAATCTTGGAAAAGAGAAAAAATCCTCTGAAATCCATTGAAAGCTTTGGAATGGCTTGAAATTCCTAAAAAATTCTAATTCATTTTATTTATTTCTCAAAGTTTCTAGAAATCTCTTAAAATATCTGGAAATCCTACAAAATACTTTGAAATCCCTTGACATCTTTAAAAAAACTAAAAATCCTCTAAGATCTCTGGAAATCTTTGGAATCGCTTGAAACTCCTTAAGGATTAGAATTAATTACCTTCATTTTTCAAAGTTCACTAGAAATCTCTTTAAATATCTGGAAATCTTACAAAATTTTTTTTAATCCTTTGAAATCTTGGCACAAAGTACCATTTCTCTGAAATTCCTTGAAATATTTGGTATCGGTTGAATCCTTGGAATAGATCAAAATCTTCTGAAGTCCCTTGAAATATTTGGAATCTCTTGAAATCCCTTAAAATTTTATTTTATTTTATTTATTTTTCAAGTTTCATTATAAATCTCTTAAAATGTCTGGAAACCCTACAAAATTCTCTGAAATCCCTTGACATCGTGGAAAAAGTAAAAATCTTCTGGAATATTTTGAAATCTGAGATCCTTGAGTATTTTACGAAATCCTTAACTCTTATGAAATTCATTGAAATACCATAAAATACCTTGAAGTCTTTGGGATCACTTGAAATTTCTTACAAATTCTAATTAATTTCATTTATTTCTCAAAGTTTAATAAAAATCTCTAAAAATCTATGGAAATTCGAAGAAATTATTTGAAATCCCTTGAAATCTTTACAAAAGTAAAAATCCTTTAAAATCCATTGAAATCTTTAGAATCGCTTGAAATCCTTGAAGATTTGATAAAATCTTTAAATTTTGAGAGATTCTTTGTAATACGTTAAAATCCCTTGAAATCTTTGGAATCGCTTAAAATTCCTTGAAATTTTATTTTACTTTTTTAATTTTTCAAATTTTTCTAGAAATTTCTTGAAATATCTGGAAATTTGAGAAAATACTCTGAAATCCCTTGAAATCTATCAATCTTGTGAAATTTAGTGATATACCTTAAAATCCCTTGAAATCTTTGGTATCGTTTGACGTCCCTAAATATATTATTTTTTGCATTTATTTTTCAAAGTTTAAAAAAATCTTTGAAATCTCTTGACCTCTTTGAAAAAAGTAAAAATTCTCTAAATCCCTTAAAAATCTTGGAAATCTCTTGAAATCCTTAGGGATTTGATAAATATTTCAATCGTCTGAAATTCCTTGAAATCTCTTGAAATTTTAATTTATTTTTCAAAGTTCACTAAAAGTCTCTTAAAATATCTGGAAATCCTACAAAATTATTTGAACTCCCTTGAAATCTTGGAAAAAAGTAAAAATCCTCTGCAATATCTAGAAATTTGTGAAATCCTTGAAAATTATATGAAATCCTTAAAGCTTGTGAAATTTCTGGAAATACCTTAAAATCCCTTAAAATCTTTGGAATCGCCTGAAATTCTTTAAAAATTCTAATTCTTTTTTCAAATTTTACTACAAATCTTTTAAAGTATCTGCAATTCCTACAAAATTCTTTAAAATCCCTTGAAACCTTTAAAAGAAAATAAAAATCCTCTAAAATCCCTTAAAATTTTTGGAATCGCTTGAAATCCCTTGAAATATTTGGAATCGTTTGAATCCTTTGGAACCGCTTAAAATCTGTTGAAATCTTTATATATACTCAGAAATTCATAATAAAAAAAAAGTATAAATCATTCAGAAACCCTGAAATGTCATTTTAATTTAACTTATGAATTCAAGATTTTTTCATAAAAAAATGTTAAATCTCCAGAAATCTTTGAAATCCTTTGAAATCCTTGGAGTTTCATCAAAATGCTTAAATCTTGTGAAATTGTTTGAAATGCCTTAAAATCCCTGGAAATCCTTGGAATTGCCTGAAATTCCTTAAAAATTCTAATTCATTTTTTAAATTTTACTAGAAATCTTTTAAAATATCTGCAATTCCTACAAAATTCTTTAAAATCCCTTGAAATCTCAAAAAGAAAGTAAAAATCCTCTAAAATCCCTTAAAATGTTTGGAATCGCTGGGAATCCCTTGAAATCTTTATAATCGGTTGAAATCCCTTTAAAATTTATTTTATTTTATTTATCTTTCAAATTTTATTAGAAATCTTTTAAAATATCTGCAATTCCTACAAAATACTTTAAAATCCCTTGGAATCTTTTATATAAATTATTTAAATATCCTTAAACATAATTTAAATTAGTTAAAGAGGAATAAAGAAACACACCAAATTAAGTGATATAATTTATTAATATTTTATTCACAATATTACAATGTTTCATTTATAATTTTGAGCAAACATAGAGAATAATTTTCCAAGCACATTAAATCTGGTGGAATCAGGTATTATTATTTTTATAACTATATTATTATTATTATTATATAATAAAATGTTGTTTAATTCAATTGATTCGAAAATCTGTATCATTAGGAAGAAGCTAAAGACATTGCTGGATTGTTGTCTCAGTCTGTTGCACATCAAATCGATTCCTTGACGTGTCCAAATTTAAAGGCACTTACTCGTGGAGACCGAATCAAAAAGTGCTTCAGACTTGAACGAGATTTTCTCAGTCCAATTGATACAGCATTATGAAGCCCATACTCTATTCCCAAAGCGAAGAACCTACAGGCAGACAAACTCAGGTCCACATTCTACAGCTATGGAAGCCTTCTTTTAAGAAACTTGAACCTGAATCTTGAAGTCTGTAGATCATTCTCTCGGGGAATGGAGTATAGAATGTAAAGATGCTCATCCGTAGGTCTAGGGGAATAGAGTATGTACTCTGTTCTGTTAGAGAGTAACCTACAGGCGGACCAACTTACGTCCAGTTTGCGCAGCTATGGATGTCTGTAGGTCAGTCTCTCGGGGAATGGAGTATAGAAAGTTCGCTACCTATTTCAGCACCTTTTTATTTTGTTCCCCGGAGTTGACACTTTTTTTTGTTTCTTCTACAAGAAGCCTTTTTATTTGAACACGTCGATCATCATATTTAGGTATAGGGTGTATTTTGAGGTTTTCGTGGTAACAATGGACTTATACCGACTCCTTTACCCTTAAATATTAATTCACTTCTGTAGATTGGACCTCTTCGCATTGTTATGTAAACGAAGTTTGAATCTGGGTAAGCAGGAGTGTCACGGTGGTGGTAATTATAGGGATAGTACGGTTCGAATTTAGGTTTAGTATCAAAAAAACGGTCATCTGGTAAAATAAATTCAACTATACTTGGACCATCAGGATGAGGATCAATATATATTCCGTCAGTTGTGAACAGATCTCCTTCAAATTGTTCACCTTCTGCTGTTCGTATGAAAAAGGAAAGCTTTTCATGTTTTTCTGCCCCTTGATGTTGCATCCAGTCTGGTATTCTGCGGAATCCTTTATCGGGGTGTATGGGTATGAGAATTCCATAAAATTCATGGAAATCCTTCGTATGTACATAAATATGGTTCGCAGTCAGTAACCCTTTTCCCCCTGCATCTAATTTTTGTAACAGAAATAAAACGTTTTTTGATCATAGACACGCTTTAAACGATATAATTATTTATAAATGACTAATTGAAATCAATCAGTGATATGAAATACATTTTTTGTCCGATCCCCTTTGAAGATGCGACATTGCATGCACGTGAAGCAGGCGTAATGTGGCTACTTACAGCCCAATGGCCTTCGCACATGCGCACTGCGCCGCCGCACAGTGGGGTGAAATCGGAAAACGAGGTTCAAAATGACATTTAGAACGCAATTATGCACCGATTTTAGAATTTT
>JAWWLR010000158.1:4000895-4015084 GCA_035041075.1 Acraspis erinacei | reverse complement strand
AAATAAATAAATTTTTAAATAAAACTATGAATCTCTTATAAAAAGAATTTCTAGCCAGAAAGTTCAACTTTCACCAAGTAGTTGAATTTTCAACCATAAAAGATTAATTCCCAAAGAAAAATTTCAGAGTTTAAATTTCAATGAGAGAAGATATTAATTTTAAATAAAAAAAGAGTTAAACTTGTATTTATTTCTAAATTTAAAAAAATTTAATATTATGTAAAAGAGTCGAATTATCTACAAATGCTTTTAATTTTTTAAACCAAAAAAGTGGATGTTAAACCAAATATTTAGTCAACAATTGGAAGGAAAAAAATTTCCAAATAACAAAGGAATACTTAAATATTTAAATTTTCATTTAAAGAAAATGATTTTCAACCAAAAAGAAAAAAATTTTAGGAAAATGTAAAGTTAAATTTTAAACAACAGAAGATTAATCTGCACAAAAAATGTAATTATTGACATTTAAATCGAAAAACAAGCATTAAAAATAAAAAGCAAATAATTTAAAAGAAAAAATGAGAATTTAAAAACAAAATTCAACACGAAACCGTGAATTTTTTAACAAAAAATTATTTACAACGAGAAAATATAAATTTTTAATAAAAAGAGGAATAGTTAAATTTTTTAACCAAAACTGTTAATTACTTTAGCAAAAATATAATATTAAACTTTTCAGCAAACAAAAAACTTTTGCCTGTCGAAAAAAATGATTCGACATCACAGTTTATAGTTGGTAGTGTCCCATATGTGTCGGTGCCCGGTTGGTAAGGTGCCATATGTGCACGCCCATGTCATCACCGACCTACTTGTGCACGTTCAAATTTCGATATTTACAATTAAGAGTGCCCCATATGTACACGTGCACCTTTGGGAATATTCCATCTGTGCAGATGTACCGTTGGAAGGGTACCATATGTGCACATCTTAGTTTCGACTACAACAGTTAGTACTCCCCCATATTTGCACATACACAGCTGGTCGTATCCCATATGTTCATCTTTTCGTTTGGGAGCGTACCACATGTACACTTCTATGTCCTCACTGACCCATATGTGCACTTCTAAATGTCGACTTCAACAATTGGAAGTGTTGCATATGTGCACGTGCACCTTTGGTAGTGTCCCATATCTGCAGTTGCACCGCTGGGAGTGTCCCATATGTGCAAATGCACTGTTCGAATGGTTCCATATGTTGGCCTTGCACATGTGTAAATATTTTTTATGATTAATAATTTTAATATTATATTACACTTACTTTCAAAATACAGAAATCCCAGGAATATATGAAAAAGAATTCCATTAATAATCTGCATGCTTTTCTTTTATCCGCAGTGAGGAAGGAATCAAATTATTTTTATGAATTACGTGAAAAGAGTGACTGGGTAAATGGCTGTGATATTTATATTAATCTGGTAATAAAGGTCTATTTATTCTTTAAAAACCAATCAGTTTTCATAGATATTCAAGGTTTGAATGTGTGTTTGCATGTCAACTGCTCATTCAACACATGTAACGTTATCATAATCGCAGCTTTTTAGATATCCAACAAATTTTTGGATTTTATTTTGAAGTTTCGATTTTTTTTAAATTTACAAATTAAAAATTAAAAAAGCTTAAAATCAAAGAATTCTTTGAAATTAAATTAAATTTATACCGTAACTTATAAACAATTGGAAATTCATTTTCCCTAGAAAAAACCTTTAAATCCCTAGAAATCTTTGAAATTCTTTGGAATCCTTGAAAATGTAACAAAATCCTTGAAATATAATGAAATCCCTTGTAATTTTTTTATAACTGACAAAATCTTGTAGAATTGCTTAAAATTACTTCAAATGTTTGGAAATCGTAAAAATTAATTTTAAAAAGTATAAACCATTTGAAAGCTCTTGTATAGAATTTGAATTCAACTTTTTCATTAGAGTCTTCTTTAAAAAATATTTGAGACTTTAAAAACTGGAAATCCCCTGAAATGCTTGGATAATTTAAAATTTTTTTAAAAATTCTACATGTATTTCAAAATGATTCGAATTTTGCCTGAATTTTTCAATAAATCCTGCAAAATTGTAAAAATTCAAATTCTTTGAAAATCCTTGAAATCTTGGAAAAAATAAAAAATTGTCGAAAAAATCTAGAAATCTTTCAAATCCCTTGAAATCCTTGAAGATTTGATAAAATCCTGAAATCATGATAAATTCTTTAAAATCCTTTGAAATCTTGTGGGTCCCTTAAAATCCCTTGAAATGCAATTTTATTTATTTATTTTTCAAAGTTCACTAGAAATCACTTAAAACATTTGGAAGTCGTACACCATTTTTGAAATCCTTTTAAGTCTTTAAAATTGGTACAAATTCTCTAAAATCGCTGGAAATCTTTGAAATCTCTTAAAATCCTAAATTTTGTAAAATTCTTTGAAATACCTTTAAATCCCTTGAAATCTTTGGAAAAAAGTAAAAATTCTATAAAAAATCTAGAAATCTTCTAAATCCCTCGAAATTCTTGAAGATTTGATAAAATCCTTAAATCCTTAAATCCTTAAATTTATCAAAGTTGACTAGAAATCTCTTAAGATATCTGGAAATCCAAACAAATGCTTTGAAAATCCTTGAAATCTTGGAGAAAGCAAAAATTCTATAAAAAATATAGAAATCCTTTAAATCCCTTGAAATCCTTGAAGATTTTATAAAATCCTGAAATCTTGTAAATTTCTTTGAAATACCTTAAAATCTCTTGAAATCTTTGGAATCGCTTAAAGTCCCTAAAAATTTTATTTCATTACATTTATCTGTCAAAGATTACTAGAAATCTCTCAAGATATCTGGAAATCCTACCAAATTCTTTGAAAATCCTTGAAATCTTGGAAAAAATAAAAAAATCTCGAAAAAATCTAGAAATCTTTAAATCCCTTGAAATCCTTGAATATTTGATAAAATCCTGAAATGTTGAGAAATTCTTTAAAATCCTTTTAAATGTTTAAAATAGGTGAAAATTCTTTAAAATTTTACTAGAAATATCTTAAAATATCTGGAAATCCTACAAAATTCTTTAAAATCTCTTGACATTCTTTAAGCAAGTAGAAATTTTCTAAATTTTCTAAAAATATTTTAAATTCATTTAAATTCTTTTATATTTAATAAAATCCTGAGAACCTGTGAAATTTCTTGAAATCTGTTCAAAATCCCTTGAAAAAATATTTAAATCCTTGGATATTTTATAAAATCTTCAAATTTTGTGAAATTCTTTGAAATACCTCAAAATCCCTTGAAATCTTCGTTATCGCTAGAAATCCTTTAAATTTTATATCCTTTACCTGATTTTCCAAATTTTATAAGAAATCTCTTGAAATATTTGGAAATCTTACAAAATCCTTGGAGATTTGATAAGATCCATAAATCTTGCGAAATTCCTTGAAATATCTTAAAATCCCTTGTTATTGGTTTGCAAATTAATTTTTTTTAATAAATCATTTTTCTGGGTAAAAAATTAATTTTTCTAGAAAATGTATCTCTTTTTGAAAATATTAAATGTTTTTTTGGTTAAAAGTACAATTAGTTAAAAACTTATCCTTTTTATTTGAGGATTGAATTTTTTTTTTAATTTGTCATTTTTGATTAAATTTTAATATTATTTTTTTGATTTTTTTTTAATATTTAATATTTTTTGATTTTTTAGAATGACAGCTCGTTGAAAATTAATCTTTTTTAGTTGAGGGTTCAACTACTTTGTTAAAGATTTGTCATTTTTTATAAATTTAACTCTTTTTTATTTAGAATGAAAATATTTTTATTTAAAATAAAAGTTTTTTATTGTAATACAAACAATTACATTTTTCTTAAATGTCCCAAAACAAATTATTATGCCACATAACAAACTATTTCATCATCTACTCACAGCTTAAATAATGATACCAGAAAAATAAATTTTTGTTGATTTAACGTTATCTCTGTCAAGGCTTCAATTATAGCGAGAAAAATCAAGTAAACTCAATATGAATGAAATAATTTTTTTAACTTAAAATTCTTTAAAATTATAATATTATTTTTCTCATTTAACAAAGAAAATTAATTTTGTAAAAAAAAATATGGATTAAAAAAAATAGTTGAATCTTTAACAAAAAATGAATTTTTAATAAATTTCTAACCAAAAATGGAATAGTTCAATTTCCAGTTTAAAAATTCATTTTCCCCTTTAAAACAAGCTTTTTCAAAAACTTCAATTTTTAACACAACAGATGAAATTTCAAAAAAAAAGAATAATTTTTTAAACAATTGTTCAATTTTCAACTGAAGAGATGAATTTTCATCTGAAATTAAGAATATTTTTGAAAAAATTATTTTTGAGTAAGGAGATTCATTTTCTACCAAAAAAGAATAATTTTTAAGAAATATGAACTAAAAAATATCATATTTTGACAAAACAAAGAATAGTTCAATTACTAGTTCAGAAAATTAATTTTCAACTAAAGAAAAAGTTATAATTTTAAAAAGAGATAAATTTTGTACGAAAATAAAAAATCTTGAACAAAACAATTTTTTTTAAGCAACCAAAAATAGAAATTATAAATTTTTAACAAAACATAGAATAGTTAAATTCCTAGTTCAGAAAATTAATTTTCAACTGAATGATTTCTCAAACAAGAAGATTCAATTTTTAACAAAAAAGTCGAATTTATAAAAAATGTGAAAATTTTTAATTAATTCGTTGAATTTTAAACTAAAAAATTTTAATTTTAAAGCAAACACAGAATATTTTAATTTGGAGTTCAGAAAATTAATTTTGAACTAGATAAAATAAAGAATTTTTTTTAGAAAATTGTTATATTTTTTACTAGCTGGATTAATTTCCAGCGAAAATGATTTTCCAATCCAAAAAATAAATGTTTAATAAGTTAGTTCAATTTTTCAAAATTTTTTTAAAATTTACAATGAAGAAATATAAATTTTCAACAAAATTGTTAAATTTTTTACAAAAGGAACAAATTTTCAACTGAAATAATGAATCTCCAAATAAAAAAAAAGTAGTTGAATTTTCAAGCATGAAATATAAATTTTCAACTAAACCTCGTATCGTAAAATTTCAAAAAAAAAACTTATTTTTAACCAAAGAAAAAAAACAATCTTCAAACAAATATTTTCCGCCAAAGAGACGAATTAAAAAAAAATTTATTAATGATCAACCCAAAAAAATATGTTTAAAAAAGTAATTTATTTTTTACCAAAGGGATGAATTTTCAACTGGAATGATGAATCTCTAGCCAAACAATCAATTTTTAAATAATTAGTTCAATTTTCAAATAACTTAGTTGAACCTTCAACCAAAAGAAATTATAACAAAGCAATTTAACTTTAAAAAAATTAGTTGACTTTTCAACTAAAAAAATATGAATTATTGACAAAAACAGTAATAATTAAATCTTCAGTTCAAAAAATTAATTTGAGACTAAAATAATATAGAATTTTCAAAAAAAATATTTCAATTTTTAACCAAAGGAATAAATTTTCAACTTAAATCATTGCTCATCAAATGAAAAAATGTGTTTAAAAAATTTGTTTAACTTTCAACCAATTGGTTAAATTTTCAATTAAAAATATTAATTTTTGACTCATCACGGAATATATTAAAATTTTTAGTGAAAAGCACTAATTTTCGGCCAAAGAAAAAAGATGATTTTGATTAAAAAAAATAATTAAATTTTTTATGAAAGAGGTGACTTTTCAACAAAAATGATACATTTTCTACCAAACTAAAATAAATTTAAGAACAAATTTTTAAATGATATTGCAATCAAAAATGAAATTAATTTTAAACCAAAGAAAATTATATTCATTTAAAAAATATGAATATAAATAGGAAATTTCTACGAAAAGAGATTAATTTTTAGATCAAGAAGACAAGTTTTGTACAAATTAACTTTCTTGTTGAAAATTCATATTTTTTGTTAAAAATTAAAATATTTGTATAAAATATTCACCATTTAAAAATCCAAAAAGTTTTTTTAATATTAATTTAAATTATTTTTAATCCATCTTTTTGGTACAAATTGATCTTGTTGGAAAATTCATTTTTTTTTTTAATTTAGCTATTTGGTTTAAAAATATTCTTATTTAGTTAATAATTCAACAAGTTGATTGAAACTTGAACTAATTTGTTAAAAAAAATATATTTAAATCACCATTTTGTTTACAAAATTTTTTATTAATTCTTTCTTTTCGTAAAAAATTAAGTTTTTTTATCTGAAAATTTTAATGTTCCATTTTTCGTTAAAGATGAACTTTTTTTGAAAAAAATCGTTGGTTTTTAAGTTCAAACTGAATTATTTTATCTGAAAACTATTAAATTTTCAAAATGATTTATTATTATTATTATTTATTAATATTATTATCGTTATTATTTCATTAATTGAAAATTAGTCTTTTTTATAGAAATTTAATCTTCTTTAGTTGACAATTTATTTGTTTGTTTCAAAATTTTTTTCCCAACTGAAAATTGAAATATTCTGTTAAATGATGAAAATTCATCTAGTTTAGTTCAAAAGTCATCTATTTTTGTTAAATATTAATATTTTTTAATATATAATAATTTTTAATATTTATTTCTCAAAATCAACTTTTTAAACTAAAAATGCAGCTCAAAAAGTGATCATTTAGAACGAATTCTAAAAAATAATGTTTACAGTAGATAGTTTAAAAAAAATATTGTTTAACAAAAATTACTTAATAATTTTTCAGAACTGAACACCCTTGTTGAATTAAAAAAATATTTTGTATTAAAACTGCTGTTATTTATTCTGGGAATAGTACTTGATTACAAGAAGGTTTTCGGAATTAAAAATTTATAAACAATTTATGTATATGAAAAATATTAATGATTAATATTGCAGAATAGTGACAAATTAAGATTATTTGTTTTTATAATTCTTGAGTTTAAAAATAACACGTTTGCCCCTTTAAAATTTTATATTATTTGTTCGAAAAATTTATTTAAACAATTAATCTATTTTTTCAGTTTTTTGTACAAAAAAATTATTTAAAAAAAATAGTTGTAATTTATTATTTTAACCATATTTGATGACAAAAAATCGTCATTATTTTATACACAATTTTCTAATTTATCAGCACCCATAAATTATCCTGCATAATAATAATAATTTATCGTTAAAAAAAATTGACAATTATTTTAGTGAAACATTCAAAATTACGAAGAATTCAAAAAGGAGAATTAGAAAGTAAATCAATTAGAAACGAAAACCTAAAAAGTGTTAAAACTGGAAAAAAATTTTATTACAAATATTTTTAGTCAACAAATTTTTTAAATATAAAAACTTCAAAAAGTAAATCGTGCTGAAATGAAAGTCTCAAAAGTGGTAAAAACTGATTTTTTTCAATAAAAATATTCCCAGTCATCAGAATAGAGAAATTTCGATAAAACATTCAAAATTATAAAGACTTTAAAAAGTAGCTTCAAAAATTAAATTAAATAGAATTCAAGGCATGTTATTTTTTTAATTAAAAATATTTCCAGTGATAAAATTGAAAAATTTCTAAATAAAGCATTAAAAATTATGAAAAATCAAAAAAATAACTTAAAATTTTTTTTTCAAGTGACCTGAAATTTTTTAACTAACAAAAATTGTAATTATAAAAATTGTGCGAAATAATACATTCATAATCATGAAAAATTTTTAAAATATCTTCAAGAATATTTTCAAGTAGAAATTAAAGCCTAAAAATTCTTGAAACTTGAATTTTTTTTATATAAAAATGTTTGCGATCATGAAAACTGAAAAGTTGAAGAAAAAAAAACACAATTACAAAATCTTCAAAAAGCCTAAATAGTGTCGAGGCCTAAAATTGTGGAACTAAAAATATTTTTAATCATAAAAATTTAAATTTTTGAAAAAATTAAATCAAGTACAAATTAAAGTCTCCTAAGTGGTAAAAACTGAAATTTTTTAAATAAAAATATTCCGAGTCAAAAAAATCTTTTAAATTTCATATCAAATATTTAAAATCATAAAAACATCAAAAAGTAGTTTCAAAAATTAAATCAAATATAAATTAAAGCTTCAAAAGTTTTAAACCATGACATATTTTAAGCTAAAAATATTTATAGTCATAAAAATCGAAATTAAAAAAATAAAACTTTCAAAATTATAGAAACTTCAAAAAAGAGCTTCAAAAATTGAATGAAATAGAAATTAAAACCTCAAAATTTTTAAAACTTAAAAATGTTCAAATTAAAAATATTCCCACTCATAAAAATTGAAAAATTTTAAAACAAAATATTAAAAATTATAAAAACTTCAAAAATTAAATCAAGTAGAATTGAAAGCCTCAAAAGTTTCAAAACCTGAAATTGTTTAAACTGAAAATATTTTTACTTATACAAATACAAATTTAAAATAATAAAACAATCAAAATTGTAAAAACTGCAAAAAGTGGTTTTAAAAATTAAATCAAGTAGAAATTAATTCCTAAAAAATGTTAAAACCTAAAATTTTTGATCTAAAAATATTTTTAATCATAAGAATTATAATTTGTTGAAATAAAACATTCAAAATCATAAAAACTTCAAAAATTAAGTCAAGTACAATCTAAAGTCTCGAAAGTGGAAAAAACTGAAATCTTTTTGATAAAAATATTCCGAGTCAAACAAATTTTTTAAATTTCATATCAAATATTTAAAATCATAAAAACGTCAAAAAGCAGTTTCAAAAATTAAATCAAATATAAATTAAAGCTTCAAAACTTCCAAACCATGACATATTTTAAACTAAAAATATTTATAGTCATCAAAATCGAAATTTAAAAAAAATAAAACTTTCAAAATTATAGAAACTTCAAAAAAGAGCTTCAAAAATTGAATGAAGTAGAAATTAAACTCTCAAAATTCTTCAAACTTAAAATTTTTTAAATTAAAATATTCCCAGTCATAAAAATTGAAAAATTTCAATATAAAATATTTAAAATTATAAAAACTTCGAAAATTAAATCAAGTAGGATTGAAGGCCTGAAAATTTTCAAAAAATACAAATATAAAATAATGAAACAATAAAAATCGTAAAAACTACAAAAAGTATTTTTTTAAATTAAATCAAGTAGAAATTAATTCTTAAAAAATGTTAAAACTTGAAATTTTTGGAATTAAAAATATTTTCAGTCATAAAAATTGAAAATATTTTTCATATTAAAAAATAAGAACTATATCCTTGAAAGTATAAAAACTATCGCAACTATATTTTGATTCCGAATCCCAATAAAGTGTTGTAAGATTGATCAGGTGTGCAAATAAATCATAATTTCTCAATTTTCAAGGAGTAAGTCGTAAAATGTAAATTGCGTACTAACTGTTTCCATATTGGGCAATTAGCAATTAATATTACAATGTTTTAAAAACAGTTTCTATAATTTTTTTCGTTGGGTATTTAATAAAAAGATAAAAATCCAACCCAAATAAAAAAAAAGAATTTTATGGTTATCTAAAAAAATTTTGATTATTATAAAGCTAAGTCTTAATAAAAATATAATTTAATAAATTTATCAACGTTAAAAAAAATATATTATAAATATTCAATTTCAAATTTTCTGATTTGTAACGTCTAATATAGAAATTTCCATAATTTGTAAATTATAAAATAAAAATCAAATATTTCAAAATACATTTTATTGCCATTTGAAATTTTTTTTAAATTCGAAATTGTAAATTATTCTAGTCTTTGTGCTTTTAATCCACTTTTAGTCCACTTTTAATTAATTTTTTAATTTGTAAACAATTTATCGGATTTGAAGAATAATATTACAACAATCTGTAATAAATTTTTAATTATCACGAAATTCTAATGTAATATTTGACAAACATTGAAAAATTTGGAGATCTGATATCACGAATCTTATCCTTCCACCCTATTTATTTTAAAGAATAAATAATGTACTCTTATCAGATATTAGTTGATAAATAATTTTGTTTTGAAAATAATCTTTATCAATCAAATTCTTATTAAAAAAATATCTTTTCTAGTTGAAACTTAACTTTTTTGTTAAAAATTCATATTGTCTTTTATTTAAAAATGAAATATTAATAAATAATAAATCAATCTTGAAATTATTAGAAATATAATTTTATAAATTTATGTAATAATCCCGACAAATGAAAAATCCCGGAAAATAAAATTCCTGGCACATTAAAATATCCAAATTGGTAAATTATCGAATAACATTTCAAAAATTATAAAACTTTCGAATAATAAAATTCTTGACAGTAAATTGCAGAATTATAAACCATCCAAGCTAGAAAATTCCCGGATGTAAACGATTAAATAAATGTTTTTTTTTTAAATAAATTTTATATTGTAAAAATAAACTAACCAAATATTTTTATAAGACAATTTTTTTAAATCTTAAAAATTATTTTTTGAATTAAAAATCATAATAATTATTTATAAATTTGTATTTAAAAAAATTAAAGACTCGTGCTCCTCGAGCGAAAAAAACATTCTTCGTAAATTTTCTCTGAATGTAATAACATTTTCCAAACAAACTTTTTAAATTTTTTACAAAATTTAATAAAATATTGTGCACACTTTTTTACTAAATTTTTAAGTCAGAAATATATTTTGTTCGCGTATTATTGTTTAGAATTCAAACAATAATTTTAAAAAAATTTGAACGTTAAACAGAATTTCTTTGATCAAAATATCTGAATATTTTATTTTTGAAAGATAAATAATATTTACACAAAACAATTTAATTAATTGTACCAATTCAGGAATTTTACAATAAAATATTTTTCTAGTTCGGATATTTTTTCATTAAATTTCTGGCCGGAATTTGATTAGTCTGGAATTTTCCAATTCTTTTTTTTAATATTCTTTTTTTTAAATAATATAATAAAATATTTGTATCAAAGAAATTTTTTTATAATCCCTAAGATTTTTTTAAAATTATTCTTTGAATTTAAAATAACATCAGTTTAAAAAATTATATTTCTGAATGAAAATTTTTGTTTGAAAATTTGCATAGTATTATAAAAATACAAAGAATGTTCTTAAAACTCAAATTTTTAATGAAATTTTCTTTTGAACTTCTAGAAAAAATGCAGATGAATTGAATTCTGTAAAGCTTTTTTAGAAAATAATATTAATTTCATAGAAAAATTAAGATAATTTTTTTTTTCATTTGAGGCACGCGTTTTAAATTTTATTTTTGCATGCAATTTTTATACAATTATTGTTATTTTAAATTCAAACAATAATTTTTTATACTTGGAAGATTGAAAAGAATTTTTTTCGATAACAATATTTTACAATAACAATATTTTTTTAAACATTTTTTTAATTGTTTAAATTCGGGTATTTTCTAGTTTGGATATTTTATAATTCGACAATTCCCTGTGGGGAATTTTATTATTCAAGAACTTTCCAATTCGGGAATTTTACATTGTTGGGAATTTTATTCTTTGGGATTTTTCATTAGACCATAATAAATAATCATTCTAAAAATGGTAGAATTATTACACTTAAGTCTAAATAGTTTAAGAAAATAAAAAAGAATGTAACCAAAACCCAATTTCAATGAAAAATAGGTTTACAGTCTAATTCTTGAAAATTTTTCGGAAAAGATAAAGTGTACTTATCGTGTTAGTATACATAGCAGCCATTCATCTAGTCACTGCTCTTCCGTGTTTCAAAAAAAAATAGTTTTCAATTCTCCATCCTTGTGTCTACGTAGTTAAAATGAAGATTATTTCTGGAATTCTACTCCATGCATTCTGCGGGTTTCTTTATTTCGAACGTAAGTCTTATTTAATAATAAAATTAATATTTATAACAAGTATTTTATATATGTGGGAGGGGTACGGAGAACGGAGCAACTTTACACGTACTCATCATATGGTACTATCCTAACGGTGCACCTGCACATATGGTACACTGCCATATGTGCAGGTGCACATCTGGTACACACCCGAATATTTAAGACAAAAGCTATATATGCACATATGGACTGGTAAGAACACAGACGTCTACCTATGGTACCGTCCCAGTGATGCACCTACACATATGGTATGCTTCTAACTATGGACGTGAGCATATGGTACACTTTCGACTGTTCAAGTCGAAATTCAGACGTACACAGATGGGACGGTGAGAACACCAAGTTCACATTTGTACTCTACGAACGCTGCACCTTCACAGATGGAATACTTCCAACTGTGAACGTGTGCGTGTAAGAAACTCCCGGACGGTCATGTACCAATTTAGATGTGCAAACATGGGCCAGTGAGGGAACAAACAACTAATTACGATACCCTGCCAACGGTGCACGTGCACATATGGAACACTTCCAACTGTGCACATGCACATTTGGGACACTCTTAACTCTAGGGGTTAATTATTTGGATTTTTGTTGTACACTAGATTTCAAAAGATTGAATGAGGTTGCAAAAGATTCTTGAAACTACTCGAATCCGTAAAATTCCTTGAATGAAAATTTAATTTATTCCATAAAGTATAAATCATTTAAAATCCCTTGAAATCTTTGGAATCGATATAAATTCCATGAAATTTGATTTCAATTAACTTGTTTTTCAAAGTTTATTAGAAATATTTTAAAATACGCAATTCGAAATCCCACAAAATTCTTTTAAATCCCGTCAAATTTTTGAAAAAAGTAAACATCCTGTAAAATCGCTAGAGATCTCTGAAATCCCTTAAGATCCTTAAAGGCATATATAAACAGCTGAGATCTTGTCAAAAATTATCAATCCTCTAAAATCCCTTTGTAATGTTAGAAATCCTTTGAAATCCTTGGAGATTCATTAAAATCCTGAAATCTTGTAATATCCCTAGAAAACAAATAAAATCCCTTGAAATCCTTGGATAATTTTTTTCATTTTATTTATTTTTCCAAGTACAAAATTCTTTGAAGAGCCTCAACATCATTGAAAAAAGTAAAAATCCTTTAAAATTCCTTAAAAACTTGAAAGCCCTTTGAAATCCTTATAGATTTATCAAAATACATAAATCATCTAAAATTCCTTGAAATCCCACGTTGAAATCCCTTGAAATCCTTGGAAATTGATTAAAATCCTGAAATCTTGTAAAATTCATTGACAAACATTAAATTCCCTTGAAATCTTTGAAAAAAATTAAAATCCTTTAAAATTCCTCGAAATCTTCAAAATCTTGTAAAATTCCTTGAAATACATTTAAATCCCTTGAAATGTTTGGAAAATTTTATTTGATTTCATTTGCTTTTCAAAGTGGGACAAGTGGAATTTTTTGATAAAGCCGAATCTTCCTAACTCCATTCTATAAGACAATGGCTAAAAAGAATAGTAAATTGTTCAAACAATTTAAGTAATAATCTAATTATCAGTACGAAGTGGTATTTTATCTACCAGAAACAATTTGCATTTTAAAAAAGCTGAAGAAAAGTCATAATTAGCGCAAAAAAAACTCGCAACCCCCATTTTTTTACTTATAGGGTTTGTTCGGGACCTTATAAAACAGCCTTATCGTGTTGATATTTGAAAAGTGATATTCGTATTCTATGGGTAATTGTAAAGAGAAATATTGAATTTCAACTCGATTGAAATAATATTGACGATTCTGAATAAGATTGACAAAAACGTATTTTTTTTCTTATGGGAAATACGTGCTAAACTTCATGGGGCTTGCGGAACCTCTAAATATAATTTTTTCAAACAAACAAAAATGCATTTATTTGTGTGGATTTGAATACATTTCTGGGGTGTGCCCATAAAAATATGACGAAAAAAAATATTTTTTGTTCGACCCTCCTTGAATCCGCCCGGCAGAAGTGGTAAAATCATATGATGTAAATAGAAGTACTTTGTCTTTTAACCCTTTCATTATAAAATTAACCTTCTGGGGTAATTAACCTTCTGGTTCCATGTATCCATGGGGCAATGGGAAACAGATAAAAAGCATGAAGGGAACTGGGAAAGGCTGAAAGGGGACAGATTAAAAGGGGAAGGGGATACGGGAAAGGGAAACAGAAAAAGGGAATAGGTAACAGGAAAAGAGAAGAAGAAAATTATAAATAGGAAAGGGTGAAAATGGAAAGGAAATCGGGGAAAGGGGAAAAAGAGAAAAATAAAAGGGGAAAGGGAAGAATAGGAAAAAGAACAAGGGTAAAGGGAACGGGCAAATGGGGAAAGGCCTAAAGGGTG
>JAWWLR010000158.1:3957839-3979848 GCA_035041075.1 Acraspis erinacei | reverse complement strand
AAACAACATATAATAAACATGGCCTGACATATAATAAACATAGTCGGACCCCAGACTCGAAAAAAATATTTTATGAGCTTTTTTGAGGTTATGTCAGAACCCTGACGTGCTGGGGTTTTTTGGACCTGGGATTCGGATTCAGCGCATCAAAATCCATAGGAAAACATATGACGCGTCCCCAGGTCACGACACTTTCTTTTTTTGTGTGGCTGTGTTATTTTAAAGTTTATTTTAACTACGAATTGTTAACTAGTTTCATTTTTTAAGTAAAAGTAACTATAAAAAAATAGAGAAAGGGCACAATTTTGCTCAAATCTGAAGAAGCATTTTAAAAAAAAAAATAATAATTTTAGAGTTGAATACTCATTTTTTTTTAGTTAAAAATTATTATTATTAATTAGTAATATATATAATTATTATTTGTTTAAAAATTTAATAATTTTGTTCCCAAATAAACAAGTTTAATATTAAAAATTCTACCTTCAAATTTCAACATTTTTGTTGATTTCCTTTTTTCTTTCTTGTCTAAAGATACTTTCTTGTTGAGGATTCAACTATTTAATGGAAAATTCGTTTTTTTGTTGAATTCAACTATGTTTTATTAAAAATAAAAATTGTTTTGTTTAAATATTACGTTTTTTGTTTCAGAATTTCTTTTATTCAATTTAAAATTTAAATCTTTCATTCTTGTTGGACAACTTATCCACTGGTAAAGGCCTCTAAATTTTGCATTATCATTAGCCAGTCTAAAAAAAAAATTTTGTAATTAAAAGAAAAAAATTTATATAATTTATTCTTTTTAGTTACAAATTCCTCCTTTTTGAAAAAATTATTTTCCTGGCTTAAAAACTTATCTCTTTGGTTAAAAATTGAACTATTTTGTTGAATCTTTTTTTACTGTTAAACAATCATTTTTTTACTGAAAATTAATATTTTTTAGTTGAAAATTCAACTGCGTTGTTGAATGTTGAATTTCTTTACCAAAATTACATTTTTTTGGAATCAACTGTTTTGCTTATGATTAATTTTTTAAACTAAAAATGTCACTGTTTTATTTTTAGATTCAAATTTCTTTTATTAAAAATAACTATTTAGTTAAATATTTATCATTTTAGTTAAAAATCTATCTCTTTGGTTGAATAGTGACCTATTTTGCGGATTTTTTTTAATTTATCTTTTTTTTGTCGAAAATTCAGTTTTTTTAATTTATCCATTTTTTATGAAAACTTAAATATTTTTTGGAAATTTGTCTTTCTTGTTTTAATTTAAAATTAGAGCCTTCTTGATAAAAAATCAAATGTGTTGTTTACATTTTTTTTTAAATAAAAATCAAGGATTTGTTTGAAAACTCGTCTTTTTAGCGGGAAATTAAATTTTGTTTTAAAATTCGTTAATTTTTTTATAAAAATTAATTTTTTATTATAAATTTGGCTGTTACATTTTTCTTGAAATTCTATGATTTTTACAACATTAAAGCCCTTTTTGATTAAAATATCAAATATTACATTTTTCTTTGAGAATTTGTCTCTTTTACTACTTTTTTCAAATTTGAAATTTTTTTCGAACATTGGTTTTATTTTTAATTTATCTTTTTTTATTAAAAATTTATATTTTTTGTGGATAATTCCAATTTCAAATCCTTTGATTGAATTTTTTAAAAATAAAAATCCAAATATTTGTTTAGAAACTCATCTCTTTGGTAGCAAATTAAATTTCTTATTTGAAAGTTCACCGTTTTTAATTGTAAATTTAACAATTCCGTTGAAAGTTGAACCCCTTTGTTAAAAATTTCTTTTTTGGCTGAAGGTTAATCATTTTAGTTTAAAATTGAACTATTTAAAAAAAATTCTTAATCTTTTTGAGTCAAACATTAATTTTTTAACTGAGAATTTGACTATTATATTTTTTCTGTAAAATTTTGTTTAGCTGAAAATAAAACTATTTGTTTATAAATTTGTTTTCTTGGTTCACTTGGTATTTTTTGATTTTATTTCAAAATTAAAATCTTTTTTTATGAAAATATCAAATATTAAATTGTTCTTGGAGAATTTGTCTTTTTTATTACTTGTTTGTTTTTTTAAAAATATTTTTGACTTAATTGAAGACTTATTATTTTAATAGAAAATTCATCTCTTTGGCTGAACTTTTTTCTTTGATTTTTTTTATGAAAATTAAAGTAATTTATCAAACAATAAATCAGAAATAAACCACTTTTAAAACTTTGAATCTCAAGACGAAAATTGCTTCCCGTAATTTACTAGCAACTGAATTTACATGCCAGTATGGATTTCTTTTCAAATTATCTTCTAGTAATACAAGTCGCAGTTTTGAATTTCTAAAAAGAGAATAAATTTCTAAAGGTCGAGCCAAAAGTGGCTTCTCACAAAGAATCGCCTGACTAGGTGCAATAATTCGAAAATTCGAAAATTGTCTGTAATAACTGTGTCACGCACACCTGCAACCTTACGAAAAGGAAACCCTTTCCATATTTTAAAGCTGAGATTTATTCCTTCAAGAAAAGTATTATTTTTTTAAATTAAATTTAATATTATAAATCTTTTAAATTTACTAAAAAAAATTTCTCGAATGTTAAGCAGAGATTGGCGCGGCTAGCGCTCGGATGGGTGACCGTTCGTGATTCTCGCTTTGTAATTTATTTTTTGCGTTTGACTACTGTCAGGCTGAAGGTTTGATGCAAAAGATGAGTTTGAACAATTGTTTGCAAACGAATTTCTACGTCCTCTGTCGGTAGGGGTTTCGGATTTCTGCAGTTTTCCACTTCTCTGAACAAATTTGAAGAATCTAGTACATCAGCGATATCCTGCATTGTTTTATATCTGACGATTTTCTTTTAAATCTATATCCAAATTTGTATAAAAATTTCGAATTTAGAAACTCATTGATAATCTGAAGAATCATGATAAACTAACCAATTTTATGATCTTTTTACTGAAAATATCAGTTTTGGACGAAAAATACTAAAACAGCATAAAAAATAAAAAAAGAATTTATTTCCAAATTGGTTACAAAATTCCAAATCTTTTATGCGTTTTAATAAGTTTTATTTGATACTTCTGATTCTTGATGTGACATTCCAACGTAACCTAAAATTGTTCACAAATTATCAATCTCCTTCAAAATCTAATCATTTCTTAATTAAAAATTTATATAAAATATATAAAAATCATTGAATCTAACTATTTTTTTCAAAACAAACATTTTAAGTGAAATGCACCAACATAACCTAAATTTGTTGCCGAATTGTAAATATTCTTTGAAATCGAATTATTTTTTAACAAAAAATATTGCTAAACTCTGACGTGTAACACTTATATAATAAAATAAATTAAATATCTTATTCAAATTACAATTATTTTTGTTCAAAAATGGTAATTTTTTATATAAGATTCCAACATAACCTAAAATTACTAAAAAATTGTGAATCTTCCGGAAGGTCTAATGATTTTTTAATAAAAATGTCAATTTTCCTCGAAAAAAAACTATAAGAAGCTGCAACTTGTTCAGATTATAAATTTTATTATTTTTTGCAAAAAGTTTTGGATATAAATCTAATGAATTTTTGCACAAAAGCACAACTTTTAAGTGAAACAAGCCAACATCACCTAAATTTGTTGCAAAAGTTTCAATATTCTCTAAAACTCAATAATTTTTTCAATTGAAATTGCCAGCAATTGTCGACGAAAAACACTAATATAAAATAACAAAGAATTGTTTAGAAATTTACATCTTTCCCAAAATCTAATTATTTTGCTTTGTTATTTTATTAACCGATTTTTTGAGAAAAATGTTACCATAACCTAAAAATGTTAAAAAATGGCAAATCTTATTAAAAGCTATAATAATTTTTCATTCGAAGTACCATTTTTTGTGTAAACCACTAACATAGCCTAAAATTGCTCATATATTTTAATATTCCTTGATCCAATTTTTGGTGTAAACCGCTAACATAACCTACAGTTGTTTAAATGTACGAATCTTCCTTAAAATCTAATTTCAAAAAGTTTTAAATATCGATTTCAGACGAAAAAGCCTAATAAAATCCAAAATTATTAAAAGATTCTAAATCTTGTTCGAATTATAATAATATTTTATACTAATTTTTTGTGTAAAACGCTAATGTAACCTAAAATTCTTTAAAATGCTAAACATTTAGCATCTAATAATTTTTTGTTTGAATTACTAAAATCCTGAAACTGATTAAAAAATGTAAATCTTCTTGGTACTATATTTATTTTTGTTGTAAAATAGACATTTTTTGTGTAAAACGCTAATATAACCAAGAATGGTTAAAAGTTGTTAATCTCGTGTAAAATATAATTTTTAATTAAAAATACCAATTGCCAATATAAAATACTAAACCTAATCCAAAATTGTGAAAACGTTCCTAATCTTGTTAAAATTAGAATTAATTTTTTTTAAATATCAACTTTTTTTTGTAAAACGCTAAAGTAGCGTAACATTGTTTAAAATTTTTTTTAAATTCAAATTTTATTATTTTATCTTAAAGTCACTAATTTCATATAAAAAATGTTAATATGACCTTAAAGTAATACAAAATTGCAAATCTTGTTTAAATTATGATCTTTGCTTTAAAATAATAATTTTTGGTGTAAAACGCTAGCATAACCTACAATGGCTAAAGGTTGTAAGTGTTATTTAAAATCTGATTTTAAAAGTTAAAATACTATTTTATGGCGAAAAACAGTAATTCAATGCAAAATTGTTAAAACATTCAAAATATTGTTCAAATTTTAATAATTTTTGTTTTAAACTATCAATGTTTGGTGTAAAACGCTAACGTAACCTACAATTGTTTTAAAAAAGGTGGAATATCAAAATTTAAACATTAGTATTTTTTTGATGCTAAAAAACTTCAACAAAACCTACAATTATAAAAAAGTGGGAATTTCCATGTTGATTTCGGTTTAAAAGTGTTAATTTCCAGTGAAAAAAAATACCAACACAACCTAAAATTTTCAGACATTCTAAGATTTCTTCGAAGCTTTATGATTTTATATTAATTTTTTTTTAATACTAATTTCTTTAATATGTATAATATTTAAAATAATTTATTAGATAATTCGTAAATTTTAATTTAACCGCGCAAGAGAATTAAAATGCGTATTTTTTATCAGCAAGCATGAAATTATCTATAATTTTTTGGTATTAAAAATGTTTATTTGTAGATTTAATTTTTAAAACTTAGTTGCAGTTTTTCATTCTGCTTGATAATTTTTAAATTTGAATTGCAAAATTAAAAGCTACAAAAAATTGAAAAATATAAATTAAAAAATTAAATTTGAAAACTTTTATATTTGAAATATAATTAAAGTACTTCCATCCTCTTAAACTACAAGAGATAAATTATTTTCAAATGGAAAGCGTAGCTTCAACACTTTTTTATCTTTTTTGAAATCTTTTACTCTAGTTAATATTTTTAAGAAATACTCATTTTATGCTGATTTAATAAGAAAATTTCTTATACCAATATCCTTTTTAATCCAATTGGATTGGCTTTTAAACGAAAATCAATCTTTTTTCCACCGTAAAGTGGATTGAAGTTCCACAAGCATAGGTAACTGTACAAAAGTGTAGGTAGTCTCGCCTTATCATTATCATATCAAATAGGTTTTAAACTATTGCGAACTTTTTTTTGTTTAACGCCTTAATATTAAACGTTTATTTCCGTAATTTCTTAAAATTGTTTTCAGAAAAATATCTGGAAATAATTTTTTTCTGTCATTTTTGTAATCAAAGAATATTACATCTCCCGTAAGGTTATTGGCTCACAAAATAATGATATATAAAAAATATCTTACATCACTCACTGGGTTACAGGTACATGTAGAATGGTTTGAAAACCTCTGACTTAATGCTATGGGTTTACTACTCGTACTGTGAACGTTTAGACTCACTTGAAAACACCAGAAATCATACGAGTGATGTACGATATAATATTCGAAATCCGTATGTTATGAGTCTATAACTCTACATGTGATGAAATATACCTACAATTCTTAAAATTGTTAAAAGGTTGATTATCTTGATGAAAATGCAACTATTTTGTTTAAAAAATCATAAATCATCAACTTCTTGGTTGAAAATTGAACTATTTTGTTCAAAATTCTTTTTTTTGTTAAAAATTAATTGGTTCATCTAAACATTTAAATATTTCATTCTTGGTCGAAAATTTCTGCTTTTTGATGAAAATTTATCTTTTTGTTTCAGTATTTAACTGTTTTGTAAATATTTTCTTTTTATTCATCTGGTTGGAAATTCGATTTTTTTCAACTTGATTTTTAAACTGAAAATTAAAAGATTCAAGTTTTGGTTGAAAATTTCATCCAAAGAAATAATTTTTTACTTCACAATCATTCCCCTATTTTCAACTTTTTTTAAAATTTCTATTTTTTCATGTTTTGAACAAACTTTTCCTGTTTCTCGTTTTGTTTGAAAATTTAACTATTTGGTAGAAAAATGAAATATTTTGTTAAATATTTAACTAATTTATTAAATCATTTTGTTCAGAAATTATTTTGTTACAAATTCTACTATTTAGTTAAAAATTGAACTATTTTCTTGAAAATGCAAACTTTTGTTCAAAATCTGATTATGTCATTAAAATTAAATCATTTTGTCATAAATACAACCATTTTTTCAAAACTTAATTATTTTGTTGAAAATTATATTATTTTTCCTAAAATTGGACTATTTTGTTCAAAACGTAATTATTTGGTTAAAAATTCACCTATTTTGTTCGAACCTTAATTATTTTGTTAAAAAATAAACTATTTTGTTAAAAATTAATTTTTTGCACGAAACTTAATTTTTTTGTGGAAAATGAAACTAGTTTTTTTTTTAAACTCAACTTTTTTTCAAAAACTGAATCATTTTTTAAAGTAATATATTGTGGTCAAAAATTCAACTGTTTTGTTATTTGGTAGAAAATTAAACTATTTAATTAAAAATTTAACAATGCTGTTGAAAGTTCATGATCTTGATTGAGAATTCAATTACTTTGTTAAAAGTTCGTATTTTTAGTTTAATTAAAGTATTTGGATCAAAACTATTTGGTTGAACTTTCTCTTTTTTCGTTGAATTTAAATGCTTGATATTCCGTTTTTTATTGTTAAAAAATATTTTTTTAACTAAAAATTTTAATATTTTATTTAAAAATCTCATTGTGTAGAAAATTTATCTTCTTGGTTGCAAATTCATCTTTGTGGGATAAAAATTCAGCCATTTGGTAAAAAATTCAACAATTTTTTGAAAATGTAAAAAAAAAATCTTTGTGAAAATTTGATAAGATATTTTGACACTTTATCGATTAATTCACATATTCCGAGAAGAAATAATTTTTTATTGAAGAGAAAACCTGCTTTTTTCCAATAAAGTTTGAATATCTTGCCCGCTCCCGCCATTTTTCGCGAAGCTCACAGATTGGCTACATTTCTGTGACGTCTTTCTTCGCGGTAAAATTCAAACTACATTTAGTTACTACTATTGAGTTTACACTAAATATGGGTTTTTTGCTGACCAGGTCAACTGCTTCTGCCATTTGCCGACGTTTTTGTATATTTTGCAGTAAACGAATAAAAAATTTCGACATTTTTTTAAAAAGTATTATAAAATTAAATAGAAATTATTTTCTCCATAAAGTTATTCAATGATTCAGCTCGAAATGTTATCGGGTAATAATAAACAAATTGTTGCAACGATGCCATTTTATGGACCACTAGTTCACAGCTAGTTTCCAAAGCGATAAGATTTTAGTAGTTGAATGTGTCGCGTTGCGCCTTACTATCATCAAGTCGACCTGAGAGTTCTCTAAAGAAATAAAAATACTTTCGCAGTTAAAACTTTAAATGCAATCCGAGGCTGTAAAGTGCACTCAAAACGAATGTGAAATTTATCGTTCTTCTTGAAATACCGATATTTTCTAATGATCGATAAGTGGACTGACACATATTTCTTTTTTAAACATTAAATTTGGTTAAAAATGCCTCTTTTTATTTTGGAACTGCATCTCTTTTTGTGTAATTATCAGCTGATACATTTTTTAAATAATTTGTTGTTAATGGGTTTTCGTCTACGGGTCTAACATAAATATTTTATAAATATTGATTTTATTTTTAAATTAAAAGAAAATTGGTCTCATGATCCGCTGGGATTCGAACCCAGGTCTTTCAGACTGCCGTTTTAATGCTCTTACCCAGGTAAGCTAATCAGACTGGCAATTTAGAAATAAAAATAAATAGAAAAAATATTGCTTTCGGACAAATTGTTTTTTAATTGATCTTTTTTAATTTCAAATTCAACATTCTGTTTAAAAAGTCAAGCTTTTTATTGAAAATTCATGTTCTGTGTAGAAAACTAGGCGATCCTTTTGTTGATTTTTTTTAATTCAACTGTTTTCAAATTTGTTTTAAAAGTTATAAAAATATCGATCACATTCTTTGAAAATCTTTTCATTACTGATATTGTCCATTAGCGTTTTACCGCAGGGATTGCCTACCAACCGTGTTAGCTTTACTCCTAGCCTTTTCTTCTTCGTAGGCCCAAGGCTCGCTACTTTACAGCACAGTGGTTGCAAGTACAGAATTATAGTTTTCCTTCTGCTGGTAGCTCCAACCCAGCTGAAAATTAGAAACCTCGGAGGAACCTGGACATACTCCTGGATACTAGGGTGGTCCAAATTTTTTCTTTTTTAATTTTATCCAAGGTATTTTGTTTCAGGAATTTCTAACTCCAATTACAGTCTTAATCATAGATTTCTTATAAAATATTTTTTGCTATACTTTCCTGTCCTGACATACACCTTTTGCTTCATTAATGTCCATAAATTTTCTCATTTAAGGTCTTACCTCGATCTGCATCTGGGCACGCTACCATTCGCTTGACCTAACTATACTTGTTTTTTTTTTTTTAATTGTTCTATTTTCATTCTCTCAACATAACCAAGCCCTCTCAACAAATTGCTTTTGATCTGGCCAAACATTGTTTCCTCTAGACCACATTATTTTAAAATCTTTTTATTACTGATATTGTCCATTAGCGTTTTACCGCAGGGATTGCCTCCCAACCGCGTTAGCTTTACTCCTAGCCTTTTCTTCGTAGGCCCAGACGCGGTTTTTTCAAAAAAATTTCACTTGTCCAATTTTCAATTAGAGGGAAGTAATTGTTCATCATTGTTAACAAAATTAATTGTTTAACGAATTTATTATTATTATTAAGCATATTATTTTTGCTTAATTGGTAGAATGTTGCGGTTTTTTGGAAATTCTCAACGTTTTGTCTATTTTTCATTAGGTGTGACTAAATAAATAATTAAATTTAGCAAAAATAATTGTTTAAAAAATTATTATTGTTAATTCTATCTTCATCTATATTAATACCTGATAGTTGCGGTTTTTCGGCAATTGTTACCTTTCTTTCCTTTTTGCACTTAGTGAAAAATTAATGAAACTTAACAAAAAAGTTGTTTAAACAATTTAATATTGTTTTTAACTATCTTTTCTTAGATATGTGCTAGAAAGTGGTGGTTTTTTTCTAAAATCTTTAACTTTGCATCGGCTCTAATGTTTATTTATTTATCGTTAATAACTAAGGAGGCGAAGCAAAGTTAATGATTTTATTTTAGAAACCACAACTTTCGAGCACTTATATAAGAAAGATAGTTATAAACAATATTAAATTGTTTAAACAACTTTTGTGTTAACTTTAATTAATTATTATGCCTCTAAGTGAATAAGGACAGAAAGGTTCAAATTTCCGAAAAAACCGCAACTATCAGACATTTCTGTAGATGAAGATAGTCATAAACAATAATAATTTGTTTAAACAATTATTTGTTCTAAATCTAATTCATTATTAAGTCACGCCTAATGAGAAATAGACAAACAGTTGAAAATTTCAGAAATAACCGCAACATTCTACCAATTAAGCAAACTAACAATTACGATAAATTGCTTAAACAATTATTTTTATTAACTTTAATTCATTATTACTTCACTTTAATTGAAAATTGGACAAAAAGCCCGAAATTTTTGATAAAACAATATCTTTCTAGCCGTAATCAAATATAATAATAATAATAATAAATTGTTTAAACAATTAATTTTCTTGACTCCAATTAATTATATAACTTATCTTAATTAAATATTTGACTAAAAGTGAATTTTTTTAACTGCAATTTTGTAGCATTTTTCTAAGAAAATATTATGAACAATAATAATAAATTGTTTAAACAATCACTCTTGTTAACACTGATGAACTATCACGTCCCTTTAATTGAAAATTGGGCAACAAGTGGAAATTTTTTTTAAAACCGCGTCTTTCTAACTCCTTTCCATGAGAAAATTGCTAAAAATGATAATAAATTGTTTAAACAATTTATGTGAACCTATAATTATCAGTATGAAATGGTATTTTATGTTTTAGAAACAATTTTCATTAAAAAACCGCAAAAAAGTCAGAATTAACGCCAAAATCTCGCAAAACCCATTTGTTCACTTATGGGGTTTTTTTGGGTCCCTATAAAATAGACATATGGTGTTGATATTTGAACAAAGATATTTTATTCGTATTCTATGGCTAATTCTAAAAGCAAATTTTGAGTTTCAACTCGATTGAGATAATATTGAGGATTCTGTCAAAGATTTCCAAAACGTCTTTTTTTATGGGAAATACATGTAAAACTTCATAGGGCTTGTGGCAACTGTCAATATAATTTAAAAAAAAAAATGAATTTATTTGTTTGTCGATTTGAACAAATTTCTGGGATTTTTCCATAAAAATTATTTTAAAAAATCCAAAGTCTTCAGCCTACTTGACACTAACCTCGGCACGAACCTGTACAGAAGCGGGTTCATGTACAGGAACTTGTTCAGGATCCTATACATGAACCTTGACTTGACCTTGCCTTTCTTTAAAATACCCCATACGTATTTCTGTACAGGCACCCGCATCTAAATTTACTAGCGCAAAGGTACCTATACAGGTACCTATACTTGATCATTTAAGGGTTCCTTTGCGAGTACAGTTTCCATTTTAGGATCATGTACAGGTCCCTTCGACAAACTCATGCACAGTAACCCTCAGGATGACCTGTGCAGGATCTTCTTCAGAAACATTTCCAGGATCCTCCGAAGTTTGTGTGCAGTATCACGTTCAGAAACATATCTAGAATCCTCTGAAGTCACATACAGAAATGTGTCCAGAATCCTCTGAGGTTCCTGCACGGAGAAAATTTAGGTAAGACGGTCGCGCTAGTTGTGAGAGAGTCGCTGCACTTCGGTTTGGTGTGGGTATCCGCTCCAGATTCGGAGCACTGGTTACCCCGAACTTAGGCAGATCATCTGTTTCGAAATGTGGGTGCTATATTTTCCTAACCTGCGCAAGCGCGGAACTGTGCTGCAAGTGCCGCGTATGCAGAACGGCTCCACTTCAAATCAAACGGTTCGGCTTGTTCGGGGTAATGGTTCTCCCGAACAGTGGGGCCGTTCTACTAAACAGAAATGGCGCTTTCTCTCTATCGATCGTTCCCTCATTAGTAAATAAACTACCAACATACATATTATAATAATTAAAGTGAAAATGGGTCAAAATTTTTTTTGTCCTACTCTTTAAGAAGAGTGCTAGGAAATTTTTTTGTTGCTGGCAACTTGCCGTTACCACTTCGGACATTAAATATCGATATTTTCTACTCTGTTGCAGTTGTCGGAGGGGTGCGACTCACTTAGACGAGATGAGTTAAAACATGAAGGAACCTGAGATGAAGCCAAAGTATTCAAGGAGGAAAAAAGGATCATGATGACATGGTGAAAGCCCGGAAGTGTGTAGGAAGTGAAAAATAAAAAGTTAGAAGCTCGGATGTTAAGAGCAGAAGTGCATGTGGTCACGAAAAGGGAGTTCCAAGGCAGAGAGGACAAGTGGTATCGATAAGAACCGGAAGTGGAGGAGGAACCGTGTGTGGAAGGATACGCGGTCCATCCTTGGTCCGCCATCCTGGCGGCATGGTCCTTTGGGCCACCATACTATTCCTTCAAGGAGCTGGTCTCGTAGGTAAGACCATTTCAAAACATTTTCTTTAGAATTAATTTTTTTTTTACTTAGAAAAAAAAAAATTTTTAAAGGAAATATTGCTCTTTTATCGAAATTCAATTCTGGAGAAACGACAAGAAGGTCATATTGGGAAATTTTTAACTTGACCTAGTCTTTTTCCATTTTCTAAAGATTGCCTTCTGATTGTTGAAACAAGGTTTGAAAAAATGGAAATTTTTTGCAATCTTAAAATCATAATGGATCAATAAAGGGCCGTACTTAAATTACGGAACGGATTATAGAACCTTTTTTATACCCCCCTCCCCGCTGTAACAAACCATAACTAAATATTTTTACCCCCCCCCCCATACATTTTTAACCCACTAGTTAAATTGTCAACATAAAAATATAAATTCCCAAACAAAAAGTGTAAAAAAATTATTTTTTTAAAATTGCTGAACCTTCAAACCAAAATCCGAATTTTCCGTAAAAAATGAAATCTTCAAAAAATATGAACTAGAAAAAAAATAATTTTCCACGAAAATGCTATTAAATGAAATTTCAAGCAAGAAAATTGTTTTTTTCCATAAAAGGAGAATTTTAATTCCAAAAAGGCTTTTCCACCAAAAAAGTTAAATTTTAAACCAAAAACATAAGCCTTTAAACAAGAAAATAAATTTAAAAAAATGTAGTTTAACTTTTACCCAAGCAGTTGATTTTTCAATTAAAAAAGATTAATTTCCAACAAAACTTTTAAGTAAAGAAATGAATTTTTAACTGAAAATGTAAATCTTCAAAAAATGATAATTTGTAACAAAAAGTTACACTCTAATAAAAAAATTAAAATTCTACTAAGACACATGAATTTTTTAATCAAAAAGTTAAATTTTCAAAAAAATAGTTGAATTTTCATCTGAAAAAGATTTCAGTTGAATTTTCAAGATCAAAATATGAATTTTGTAACGTAAAATAATTTTCTAAGTAAAATTTAAATTTTCAATCCAATTTTTATCCAAAAAAGATTAATTTTGTATAAAAAGCCAAAAACTTTTATTTAAAAAGTTGAACTTTCATCGAGGAAAAATTTCAGTTGCTTTTTCAACATAAAAATATAAATTTTAAACAAGAAGTAAATTTTCTATAAAAGAATTTTTTTCGACAAAGAGTAGAATTTTCAAGTAAACAGTTGCATTTTTATCAGAGGAAGATTTCAGTTGTTTTTTAACATCAAAATATTAAATTTAAACAAAAAGTAAATTTTCTACAAAATATTTAAATTCTCAACAGAACAGAGGAATTTTCAGCCGAACAGTTGCATCTTTATTCAAGAAATATGATATTTCTTCTAAAACAGATGGATTAAAAAAAAACCTTAAAAATAGTAAAATTTTCTTCTAGACAAAAAAAAATAAAAAATAAGTTATTTTTCTGCTAAATAGTCGAATTTTTAGCCAAAAATCTCGACTTTTTAAGATTGTTAAAAATTCGAATTTTAAGATTGTTAAATTTTCAACCAAAAAGTTGCATTTTCATCCCAGAAAAATTTGCTGAATTTTCATAAAAAAATACTTTAATTGACTTCTCAACACAAAAACACGCAATTTAAACAAAAAATAAATTTTCTAGGGATTAGTTTAATTTTCAGCAAAATAATTGCATTTCTATCCAAGAAAGGTGTAATATTTCTACAAAAAAAGAGAAATTTTCACAAAAGTTTCCATCCAACAAAAATTTCAGTCATCTTATCAGCAACAAAATATAATTTTAAACAAAAGGTTAATGTTTTACAAAAAGCGTTGAATTTTTAACCCAATAAATAATGTTACAAGAGTAAAAAATTTTATCTTCTGACAAAGATTAAGAAAAAATTTTTTATAAATAAATTCTGGTCCCAAAAACGAAACTCAAGAGGATTGTAAAATTTTTCTGTTTTGTAGAAGATTTGTCTTGTAGATTTAAAACTTTAACAATGTGGTAGAAAATTAAACTATTTGGTTCAAAGTGAAAATATTTTTTGAAAAATGTAATGGAAACTATTTTTTTTTATAAATTTGATTTTTTTGGTAAAATTTTTTTTCGTTATAACTTGTTTGTTGAATACTATTATTTGTTTCTAACTTTCAATAATTATCAGCTCAAGAATAACAGAATTTACAAAAAGTTAAAAAATACAAAAAAATCACAGCTTTTTTACAATTATCTGAACAAAAGGTAAATACGAACAATAATAAATTGTTTAAACAATAATGTTTTTCAAATTGAATTAATTATTACTTTACGAATAAGTTAAAAGTTGACAAAAAGTCAAATATTTCAGACAAAATCGCAACTTTCTAACATTGCTTAAATATAATATTATTTACAATAATAATACATTGTTTAAACAACTAATTGTGTTAGCTTTGTTTAATTATTCACCTTAATTTATTTAAAATGGGATAAAGCGGAGAATTTCTCTAAAAACTGCAGTTTTTTAGCTTTATTATAAGAGAATATTATTAACAATAATAATAACTTGTCTAAAGAATTATATTTGTTAACAATAATTAAGTATTATCTTACTCTGATTTGGCAATTGGCTAAAAGTTGAAAATTTCTTGAAAAATCCACGTTTTTCTTTCTCTATTCGAAGAGAAGATTGCTAAAAACAATAACAAATTGTTCAAACAATTTTTTTTTAAATTCGTATTTTTTAGTTAAATCTAAATGTTTGAAAATTTGTTTTTTTTTTAATTTAACGCCTCTATTCTTCATTGGAAATTCGTCTTTCTTTATTTAAAATTAACTTTCTTGTTGAAATTTCTTATTTTCCAGTCGACAATTTCACCATTTTTTTAAACATTCGACTTTCTAGCTTTAAAACAAAAATATTTTGTTAAAAATTCCTCTATTTGGTTAGAAAATTAATATTAATCACTGGCAATTTATCTATTTGATTAAGGGTTCAACTACTTAAAAAAAATAATTATTTGTTTAAATTAAGTGATTAATAATAATTAGTTGTTCTTTTCTTTAGAAAATTATTCTTTCAACTGCAAATGTAACCAATTTAATTTTTTGGTTGAAAGTTTAATTTTTTCATTGAAAGCGTAAAAAGTAGAAAAGTTTAATAAAAAAAGTCGATTGTGTAACATTCTTAACTCTATTGAAACAATAAGAAGGTCAGATTATGAAATTCTAAAAGTGATTTAGCCTACCTCCAATAAAAAAATTTCGTCTTCTGAATATTTAAACAAAGTCAATAAAAATAAAAAAAATTTTATAATCTTAAAATAACAATGGATCAATGGACTATAAATTAATTAGACATATTCAGGGTCCTCATGTGCTACTTTTTAGAAAGAATTTTATTTTAAAAGTTTTTTTTGGTTGTACCTTCTCCTAGTTTTCCATTGAAAATTGCAATTATTAAAAAAAAAACGGGAATTTATGAAAAATATATTGTTTAAAAACTATGAATAAATAATAGCTCTTAAGAGAAAGTGTTATCAGAGTAAAAAATTTTATCTTGTGTCGAGAAAAATTAAAAATTTCACAAATTATTTTTGAAAAAAATTAAATATTCAATAAATATTTCTTACGTCATTCAAGGTCAATTTTTATAACAAATTAATTGAAGAACTGTGAAAGAAGCCGATTCAAGATTTTTTATTTATACTTTAATTCACATAAAAATTATAAAAATTGGAATATTTGAATTTGAAAGAATCCATAATTGAAATTTTTTTAAAATTCCTTTTAATTTTTTTTTAAATTTGAATCCTAAATATAATTCGCAGTATTTAATTTTAAATAATATAACGAATTGAAATATCCATCGCTGTCAGAGCGAGATTAACTCTTAATCAAAAATTAATTCAGTATGGATTTTCGGCTGGGTAGTTAAACAAGTTTCATTTGTGTTTCAAGGTTTTACAAAATTAACATTTAACAAAAATAAATTATTAATAAGGTATTAAAATGGTTCAAAATATTAGATTTTTTCCTATAGAATATTTTATTTCGTTTACAAAAATATAACTTTTATAAGGTTTTTCAGTTTTCATTCATAATCCTTCATTTCTTAATCTAAAAGATTTTAAGCAAACTTTTGAAGGCTTAAACAATTACTTATTGAAAATTCTTTTAAAAAATTTTATTTCTGAAAAACACATTTTTTATTTTAAATATTTTTATTGAGTGGGAAGCGAAGTATTTCGGTTTATAATTTTTTCTGAATTGTAGGAAAATTTTTTTCTTCATTTTTATTAAATTAGATGGCTGAAAAATTGTAATGTTTATTATTTTAATTAAAAATAAATTAATATATAACACAATCATAAAACACAATTTAAAAAATATTATTATTTTAAAGTATTCAAATTATAATAATTTTAAGTATTTTGTTTTAACTTTGTATTTTGGTTCAAATTTATTTAAAAACTAAACTTTCTTGATTTTTTCATTGAAAATTTAACTATTAGGTTAACATTTCTTTAAAAATGTACAATTTCGTAGGGCAATCTATATATTTTGTTAAAAATTAATCTTCTTTAATAGAAAATTATTTTTTTTTACTAGAAAATTAATTTTTGTAATTAAAAATTTATTTTTCTGATTGAAAATTTAGTGTTTTAACTGAAAATTTCACTGTTTCATTTTATGTCGAAAATTTATCTTTTTTGGTAGGCATTTAATCTTTTTTGTAAAAAAAATAATCTGTGTGTTTTAAAATCAAACCATTCAAAATTCATCTATTTTGTTAAAAATTTATCTTTTTCTGTAGAAAATTCATTTTTGGATTGAAAATTCAACTATTGGGTTAAATATTCATTCCCTTGGTTGAAAATTTATTATTTTAATTAAAAATTATTTACAGTGGATAACAATTTAAATAATTTTCTGAAGATTCAGTTTTCTTTTTTGTGAAAACGAATTTTTTAACCGAAAATCCTTTGCTTATAAATTTATGTTTGTGTGAAAACAAATTTTTTCGACAGAAAATATTAAAATTCCAATTTTTCTTGGAAAACTAATTTTTTTTAAATCATACGGATAATAGTTGAGAAAAAAATTTGTTTATACAATACAATTTTTGTTGTTGAAAATGTATTTTCTTTTTCGTTTGAAAATAATTTTTTTAACTGAAAATTTAACTATTCCATGTTTGGCTTCTACAATTAAAAAATCAGCTATTTGTTTGAAAATTTCTGTATTTTGTTCAAACTTTGTCATTCGTGGTAGAATATTAATCATCTTGGTGAATAATTCACATTTTTTGTTAAAAATTATTTTCTTTGGTTAAGAATCAAACTATGAGGTTGAAAATTTATTTAAAAAATCAACATTTTCTGCAAAATTCACGTATTCTGTTAAAAATGAACCTTTTTTGATAAAAGAATATTCTTTTTTGTGGAAAATTCATTTTTTTTCGAAATTTCACTACTTAATTTTCTGACAAAAAATTCTCTTTTTTGGTAAATATTAAATTTTTTGGTTGAAGATTCATTTCTTTCGCTGAAAATTTAACTATTAGGTTAAAATTTCTTTATAAATAAAAACTAAAAATTAATCTTATTGAATAGAAAATTAATTTATGTATTCGAAAATTAATTTTTTTAATTGAAAATTTATTTTTCTGATTAAAAATTAATTATTTTAACTGAATGTTTTAAGTTGACGATTTAACTATTGGATTAAAAATTCTTTCTCTCGGTTGAATATTTATTATTTTAGTTTAAAATAATAATATCTCTTCTGAACAATTTAAATTATTTTCTGAAAACTTAGTTTTCTTTTTTGGCAAAAAAAATTATTTAACATAAAATTTAACTAATCCATTTTTTATTTGACATTGACCTTCCTGAATTAAAAAATCAGCTATTTATTTGAAAATTTCTGTATTTTGTTAAAAATGAATCTTTTTTTTATAAGAGATTATTCTTTTTGGTGGAAAATTCACATCTTTTATTTGAAATTTCACTACTTAATTTTCTGTCCAAAAATTATCATTTTTGGCAGATGTTTAATTTTTTGGTTGAAAATTAATTTCGTTAAAAATTTAACCCTTAGATTAATATTTCTTTAACAATTTTTTAATTTCATTAAAAAACTCATGTATTTTGTTAAAAATTAATCTTATTTAATATAATATTAATCTTTTTAGTTGAAAGTTTATTTTTTTAATTGAAAATTAATTTTTCTGATGGAAAATTAATTTATGAAACTGAAAATTTCGCTCTTTCATTTTCTGTCGAAAATTTATCTTTTTTAACAGGCATTTAATCTTTTTGGACTACTACTATTGGATTAAAAATTTATAATTTTTGTCAAAGCTGCATTATTTTAGTGAAAAATTATTTTCTTTGCTTCAAACTTGTACTATTTTGTTGAAAATTAATTTTTTTTCTTGGAAACGAATTTTTTTGACCGTCAATGTAGTTATTCAATTTTTTAGAAAACTAATCTTTTTTAATTTTTTCGTCTTTTTTCGGTTAAAAATTCACTAATTTTCGTAGAAAATGCATATTTTTGGGTTGTAAAGTCAAGTTTTTTGTCAAAAATTTGGTTTTTGTTATATTTATATTACCCTGTTCTGGATACGGATTTTTTTATGGCAATATCAAATTTCAAGATTTATCAATTTGGTTGAAAATTTAACTATTTTCTTGAGAATTCCCTTTTTCCAGATTTAAAATTAATGCTTTTCACTGAAAATGTATTTTCCTCATTTTTTGTTCAAAATTGATCTTTTTGAGTAAGTTTTGATTTTTAAAACTAATTATTTAAATTTAAATAATTAAATTAAATTATAGACAAACTTTTGATCATCTTGAATACAGATGTTAATTCTGCTGAATTTTTCTCACTTTTATAAAATAATAAAATTTTACTACATTTTTTTCTCAACTATTATCCGTATGATTTAAAACAAATTATTTGTCTACGAAAAATGGAATTTTAATATTTTCAGTCGAAAAAATTCGTTTTAAAAAAAGACATGAATTTTTAACACAATAGTACAATTTTTAAGCAAAGGAATTTCAGTTTAAAAAATTCATTTTAACAAAAAAGAAAACTGAATCTTCAGAAAATTATTTACATTTTTATACACTATAATTAATTTTTAATTTTTAACAAAATAGATCAATTTTCCACAAAATAATTCGATTTTCAGCGAAAGAGATCATTTTTTAACCAAAAAGATTAAAATCCTATAAAAAAATATCAATTTTCGTCAGAAAATGAAATAGTGGAATTTTTAGATACAAAAATTAATTTTCAATCAGGAGTTTAATTTTTAACAAAATACATAAATTTGGAAAGAAATTTGAACCTAAAATTACATTTTCAACGAAAGAAATAAAATTTTAACAAAAAAGATTAAATTTTTAACAAAAAAGATAATTTTTCGACAAAAAAGAAATTTTCAATCAAAGAAATGAATTTTCAAATAAAAAAATTATTTTTATATTAAGAAAGATTTTTAGTTAAAAAAATTAATTTTTAACAATAATTATTATTATTGTCAACAAAATAGTTTCCAACAAACACCAATTTTAAATAAAAAAGATCAATTTAAAAATTTTTTAGACTAATTATTAATTAAACAATTAAATTTTCCAATAAAAAGAATAATTTTCTTCCAAAGAAGAATATCTTTTAACAAAATACATGAATTTTTAAATCAATGATAACCTAATATTTAAATTTTAACAAATGAAATAAATTTTGTACTAAAAAGATTAAATATCTACCAAAAAACATCAATTTTTACCAGAAATGAAATTTGCAATAAAAAAATGAATTTTTTTCACCGAAAAGATTAATTATCTAACAAAAAAGTTGAATTTATAACAAAATACATGAATTTGCAACCCATTTTTTAATTTTCAAAGAAATTTTTAACTATATTTAATAACCAAAATAATTTTTCAACTAAAAAAATTAATTTTTCACTAAACTGTTCAATTTTCAACCAAACAGATGAATTTTTAACTAAAATTTTGAATCTTCAACCAAAAAATTCATTTTTAAGAAAGAATTTCAACATTGAAACCTACTTGTCAACGAAAAAGTTGAATTTTTAGAAACAAAAGAAAATTTGTATTTATTTATTAAGGTAGCAGGTCAACTTTAAAACATAGTTGTTGAATTTTTAAACAAAAAGATTCATTTTTAACAGAATTCAAGAATTATAAAATTAAAAGTTGAATTTTCATTTAAAGAAGAAGAATTTTTAAACAAAATCTTAATTTACTAGAAAAAACGAACTTTTAACAAAATTCAAGAAATCTGAAACAAAAACTTGCATTTTTAACTAAACAAAAATTTTAATCACAAGGATTACTTCACTACTAAAAAAGACGAATTTTTAATAAAATTCAAGAGTTGTGAACCAAAAAGTTAATTTTTCAACTAAAAAGACTAATTTAAAAAAAATTCAAGAAAATCTCAACCAAAACGTTGAATTTTCAACTAAAAAAGAAGAACATTTAAATAAAAGGATTAACTTACTACCAAAAAGACGACTTTTGAATAAAATCCAAGTGATCTCAACCAAAAAGTTAAAGTTTCAAGTAAAAAATATGAATTTTTAAACAAAAATATTACTTTACTACCAAAAAGGACGAACTTTTAATAAAATTCAAGAATTCTCAATCAAAAATTGAATTTTCAAATAAAAACAAACATTTTTAAACAAAAAAATTAATTTTGTACCCGAAACTTTTTTCAACGGACACGTATTAAAACCTTACCGCTCCAGAAAAGGAATTACTCACTTCTTCGGTTCTGTCTTTTTCGCAAATCGCCTATCACTAGACTGAAGTTGAAATTTGTACATTTTAACTCCAAGGATACGAGCTCCGAAGGTACGAGCGCTCCACTGATGCGAGCGGAATTTTTTCCCCTCTATCCCCTACCCTTCTTGAGACTCCGGCGCGCGCAAGTGCGCGGTGCCTTGAAATCGACGTGCGCTGGCGCGTAGTAGGTCTTGTGCGTTCTCACGCACTGTCACCGAAACCAAGCGTCTCAGGAGGGGGAGCCCCTCTCACGGTCGTATCTTTGGAGTTACCTATTCCCGAACTTCTCGTATTTTTGGAGTCTGAGTACTTAGAATAAGCCCTGACATTTTCTCTTTGGTTTTACACCTGCAGACAAAGATAAAAAGAAAAATATTATTTTTGATGCAGGTTCGATGACAGGTATCAAGGGCGTTCCTGAGAATATCACAGTGATGTTCCTAAATCCAACGTCTGTCCGCGTATCCTGGAGCACAAGCCAGGTCGATAAAGTGGAAAAGTATGATGTCACGTACAAACCTACAGATGCCAGGTGCGTCCCCCAACGTTTCGGTAATGTATTCATCTCGCGGCTATATTCTATGCGTCCCGGTGCTTCAATAAAAGTGCAAACTTTTATTTTCTTACTACTTTCAAATATGAAAGGGAGCACAGAATTTAAATTTTAAGAGCCCGTACAGCACTGCAGAATATTATGCAAGCGAAGCGGTTCTAAAATTATTCTCCTCAAGATACTATATATACAAAACTCCATTACTTATTATCACATCTGTCACTATACTCAGTAGGGCGGGTAGGAAATAGCATTTTTTTATTACCTTTTAGGAGTATGAAATTATCCATTATTTAAAAAATTTTCTTGGTCAGCCTTGACACCAAGCCCAACGCTGATAAACCTGAAAACTTAGTTTTTCTAATTTTTTATCCAAAATTCCAATGGTATTAAAAAAATGTGTATAGAAAACTCTTATTAATTAATTTTTGTATTTAAAAAAAGATCTTTTCTTTTAGCTCCGCTGGGAATCGAACCACAGAACTTCCGATTGCCGTTCAAGTGTTTTCCCATTAAGCTACTAGAGAAATCGAAAGAAGAATGATTTTTAAGAAATGCACGCATTATTATACTAGGTGTTACAAATCAAATTTTTTTCAAGGAATCTCTA
>JAWWLR010000158.1:3936444-3950402 GCA_035041075.1 Acraspis erinacei | reverse complement strand
GTAGTCACACATTTTACGCATGGAAAAAAATGGTAAACAAAAACAATAATGAATTACGCGAAAAATTAGTAATCTGCAGTCACAATCTCAAACAGAAGGCGCGTTTTGGGTCCATTGAAGAACTGGCAACAAACTTCAGTTTGTTCACACAGAGGGCCCTCTGGTTACCGACATGTACTCGATTCCTACTATACCACATTACTACCAAGATGGAGGTTACCACTTTTCACATAAAGGAATAAATATAAATTGAAATACTATTTTATGAGAGGCTTGCATCTTAATCCAGCAATAGTTATAAATTTGCAAATAATTATTTTAAAAAAAAATAACACAAGAAATAATAAGAATTTTGGATAAAGTAAAAGTGTGTTCTTTTTTTCTGCTTCTCTTGCGGCAAAGGAGCAATAACAGCAGGTATTACATGGTTCTTTTTTGAAAACTTAGGAAAGGCTGATTTAGCTGCAGTTGAAACTTGCTCATCAGTAAATTAATAATTTGCCGATATAGTCCGTAGGCAGTGCTGAGCTTGCATATTAGGCTAATGTGTTAGGCTAAACTGTATTGTGTTTGCTGATTCGGCTTTGTGTTGAATTTATGTTTTTTTTGGATGACTGAAAAATTTCAAAAAATAAAACTCCCAATACTGGAAAATTCCCGAAATTACCGAATTATAAAATTCCAGCGTCTAGAGAATTAAAAAATTGCTAAATAATAAAATAAAAAATACTAAGTAAAATGAAATACTTTCAGTTGACTAATATTAGAATGATCCAAAAAAAAATAATTTTTATTTTTTTCTCTTTTTTAAATCTAAATTTTTTTTGTCCCTGATTGTTGGCAGAATTAAAAAAAATATTTGTATGTCCCCAAAGTCGCTTTTTATTCCTACCAATTAAAAAAGATTACAAATTTCTGCACCATTAATTTTGAAAATAAAACATTCAAAATAAACAATTTTATTTCCTGATAAATTTATTAATTTATAAAGAAAAAATTTAGACATTTAAACATTTAGACATTATTTTTATTTTGCAGTCCTTTAAAAATTTGTAGAGAAACTTTGAACTATTTTCGAAGATATTTTAAAAATTCAGACATTTTAAAAAAGCTTCAACACGAATTTAAATCCAGAGAAGATTTGAAAAGACTTTGAAAAAAATGTAGAGTTTGGAAGATTTTTTAAAAATAAGCTTCTTAAAATGTCTTGAATGGTTTCAAAATAATAACAAATTTTCTAAAAATTTATTAGAACATTTGAAACGATTTCAAAAAATTTTAGGTGCTTTCGTAAAATTTCGAAAAAGTCGATTTTTTTGGATTTTGAAAGAATGTAAGGTTTCTGGAAACATGTTACCAGTACCAATAAAAAAATTTCGATACCAGTAATAAAAAAATTACCGTCATGAAAAGAAGATTTTCGGATAAAATTTTTAATAATTACCTTTTTCTTATAAAAGATTAATTTTTCATTTTTGAGCATTTCAAAATATATCTCCAAATAATCTGGAAAATTTTGAAAGATTTTTTTAATCTTGTAGGATTTTTAAAATGTGATAAAATTTTACATTTCTAAAAGATAGTTAGAAGTATTAGAAGACTTAAAAAGATTAGAAAATAATTGGAATCTCCAAAAAATTTTTTAAAGAAAAAATAGATAATTAAAGATTTTGAAAAAAAAATTAGAATAATTTTAAGAATTTTCAAAGGTTCCAAGAGAATAATAATTTTCTTTAAGATTCAAAGGAAAATTTTAAAAGATTTTTTATTTTAAAAAATTAATTCTAAGAGAATATAAGATTATAAGATTTTAGAAAAATTGGAAAAGATTCAACAATAATTAAAAAATTAGTTTTAAAATTTTATTTTAAGGGAATTTGTAAAAATATTTTTTTTTTAAATTTAAAACATTTCTTAAAATTTTGTAAAAGATTGTAGAAAACTTTAAATCAAAAGTTTACAATTTTGCAAGATTTTACAATTTGATAAAACAATTCGATTAAGTTTAGGAGACATTCCGAAATTTGGAACCGATTCAAAAGTAATTAAAAACTTATTTTGAAAAATGTATTTTATGAGAATATTTAAAATAATTCAAAACACTTGAAAAAATCTTTAAAAAAGAATCCAGATGATTTTAAAGAATTCTTTGTTCATTTTTAGTAAAAATTCGAATAATTTAAAACATATTTCAAAGGTTTAAAATTGTTGAAAAGATTTTTAAAAATTTGTGAGAAAAGAAGCTTTTTATGAATTTTGAGCAGTTTCAAGAAAATCAACAAGTTTTGAAAAACATAAGCATATTTTTTAAGTTAAAAAATGAATTCTAAGCGAAAATTAAAAAAGATTGCAACAAATTTCCTAAAATTTCTATAAAAATATAGCAACTTTTGAAGCAAAATTTTACAATTTAACAAGTTTCTAAAATTTTAGAAAAACTTCGATTAAGTTTAAGAAATATTTAGAAATTTGGAAACGATTCAAAAATAATCAAAAAAAACTTTGATTGATACATTAATTTAAAGATAATATTTAAAATATTTCAGGGCAATTTCAATTTCTTCAATTTTAGGGAAAATTCTAATAATTTTGAAAGATTTAGACTTAGAAGGTTTAGGAATTTAAAAACAAATTAAAAAATTCAATTGAAGGATTTCGAAAGATTAAGAAAGAAGCCTCTTAAATGTTTTTAAAGATTTCTGGAAAATTAAACATTTTTGCCTAGATTTTTGGAAAATTTCATTTTTTTTAAATTAAGTTTAGGACCCTATTAAAATAAACATATTCTTTAAAATTTCCTAGATTCTTTTCCGACACACCTTCCAACAAATAAATATTTATTTGAATATTTTATTTTTGATTAAAATTTATTTTTTGTAGAAAAAAGTTATTATCCGCCTTCAGGAATCCCTAAATATATTTTTTTAATTTTACCAAAAACCGGGATTAATTACTAACAAAAAGAAGACTATGTAGGGATGCTAATTTAAAAAAAAAAATTATTATTTTTTTGACATCCCTGATAAACATATTTTCTATTAATTAATCATTTCTCCGGGAATGTAAAAAATTTGAAATTTTCCTGTGTCGACAATTTTATAGTCTCGGATATTTTATAATTTCGGCGATTTTATTTCGGGAAATTTCCATAAGGCATATTTTCATTAAGGAAATTTTCTTTTTCGGAATTTTTCAGTCCCCATTTTTCTTGTCTCGGAGTTCGTTTCGTTTGTCATGCAATAAATTTAATGTTCAAGCATTTTTTAATATTTACGTATTCCGAAAAATGTAAGCGAGTTTACTTAAGTAATGTAGAAAAAAATCTTGAAAATTGATCCATCTTTCAATATTATTTTTAATATAAATGTGCATACACCAAACCCTCGGTTTGAGGCCAGTGTCGAGGGTTGCCTGCAAATAGCCTTAGCCCTAAATCCGGGGAATTCGAACCTAAACCGTCGTCCCCGCAATCTGAGAAAATGCTTGGACCAGCAGTTCTAGGGAGGTCTAAACCGCGGGGCCCTAAACCGAGGGTCTGGTGTAATTAACTGTTTTTTTATATTACAGTTCTTTCAGAAGAATATTCATAAGGAACTGGTTTCCTAAAAATGATTTATATAGAAGAATTAATTTATAAACGAAATTGTTATATAATATTTACTATAATAATTTAAACAAACTAATTTTTAATTGTTCAAATATCCCTCCTTACTCTCCGTTGTTTGGTATAATTTCTCAATTTTTTTAAAATTTAAATACAAAATTAGTGTCAGTTTTCGGTTATTGAATTTTCAACGTTTCGGGATCAACAATTTTTCTTTGTTTAAAAAAATGAGAAATGTTTTTCACCAAATAACATAAAATTAGGGGTTGTATCTGGAATAATCAAATTTTTTGGACTGCCCTAATTTATACATAAATACATAAAACTGAAATAATAATAAAATTTTTAGAATTTGATCATTTTCGTATTCGTGAATTTACTGGTAGTTTTGTAGTAATTTCTGGAAAATAGAAATTGACTTATATGAGAATAAAGAATTGTTTATTGCGATTAAGTTAAAAATTATTTCTCAGTTATTTTCAGTAAAATTGTTAAATTATAACAAGTTTCCATTTTTTTCTATTCATTTAAATTAATCTCCTTTCTAAATAAAAAATTCGATTTCAGCAATTAAAAAGTAAGCGAAAAAAAGCAAATAAAAAAATTTGAAATGGGCCATTTTAATATGTTAGACTGTTAAATAAATTAAGTTTAAAAAATCTCCCTAATTTATTACTGTTTTAAAGTTATTAACAACATGAAAATGGATTTATTAGTTTTAGATTTTTATTTTTGAAATAAAGTACTTCCCTGCTGAAAATTCCTGTACAGAAACCGGGGAGGTTCTTGGACATGTTGCTGCATGTGAGTCTGCACACGAGCCAGCACAGGTAATCTCAACGTGACCTGTACAGGAATTCGCAGCTAGGTTTTATAAAAGATTATTATTTTTTCAATTTTGAAAATTAAATTTTAAGGTTTAGTAAAATTATTATAATAAATCTGATGCATCAACATGTGTGGCTAGCACTTCTAGGATTAGAAAATCAGGATGGAATTTTAATCGTTTATTTAAATAAAAAATAGCTGCATATTGATAGCAAATGTAGATTAGAAACAAACATTGTTTACACTTTAAATATACTTTGTCTGTAGTTAAATGTGATGTCGGTACTGTAGAACAGAACACAATTTTTTAGTTTAATATTTATTGTTACTATGTTAGCGATAATCAATAAGTAGATATTTCCACATAAAATTTATTTTGGTTCTCCCGTGTTATAATTTTTCGAATATTTATTGAATGGTTCTAAAATTTGGTGAATTTCTTCTTTTTTATAATATTAACCGAAGGCATAAAGTAGATACTTATTATTTTACCCAAAAAATAAAATAATCTTAATGTTTTTAAATTAAAGACTTCAAGAGTTTTGAATTTTGAAAATGTGCAATTATAAATTATATAAATTTTTATGATTTAAAATATTTTATTTTCAAACAAAAAATTAATTTTTAACTAAAGTGATGAAATTTCAGCCAAAAAGGTTTTTTTTACTGAATAGTTATATTTTCATCTGAAGAAAATATATTTTCAACCGAAAACACAATTCTTAAATTTCAGTTGGAAAAATAAATTGCAAAAAAAACGATTTTTGAACAAAATAGGTCCGTTTCAGAAAATTAAGAATTTTCGACAAAAAAGTTCCAGTTTCACCTAAAACCGATACATTTTTATCTCAAAAGAAAATAGTTAAATTTTCACTAAAAAATAAATTATTAACAAAAAAAGAATCTTTTTCAATCAAAAACATAAATGTTCAACCGAAAAGATTAATATTAAAGCAACAAGATTAATTTTTAGCAAAATAAAGAAATTGTTAATAAAATAGCTGAATTTTCAGATTTGGAAATAATTAACAGGAAATAATTAAATTCTCATTTCTAAAAATAAGTAAAAAAAAATTTTAATACGTTAATTTTCAACCTAAAATAGAAAAGTTAAATTTTCAAAGAAACTGATTAATTCTCAAACGAATGAAATAAGTTTTCAACCCAAAAAATGTATTTTTTACCAAGAAGAATAAACTTCTATCAAGCAAGATAAATTTTCAACAAAACGTAAAATAGTTCTATTTTAGTTAAAAAAATGAGTTTTCAATCAAAAAAAATTTTCACTAAAAATATAAATTTTCAACCAAGAAAATAAGTTGTGTGCCAATAAAGATTAATTTCTAACAGGATACGCGAATCAGTTTTATCTTTAAATAGTGATTTTGGTTTTGTTGGTTATTTTGTTCTGTCCTGCCACCCTTTCCAGCAAAAAATTCCTGTACAGGAATCACGGAGGATCCTGGGCATGTTTCTGGACTCGAACCTGCACACAAACTTGTACAAGCAATATTGGCAGTTCCTGTACTGGAATTTTGCGAAGGAAACTATACATGATCCTGCAAATGAAGTTGTATGCTCCAGGATCCTCCGAGGATCGTGTGCAGAATTGCATGCAGGAACATGACCAGAATCCTTCAAGTTTCGTGAGCAGGATCGCGCCGAGAAACATGTCCATGACCCTCCGCGTTTCGCGTGTAGGATCTTGTCCAGAAAAAGTTTTAGGGTCCTCCTAGGTTCGTGTGTAGAATCGCGTGCAGCAACGTGACCAGTGTCCTCCGAGCTTTGTGTTCAGGATCGCCTGCAGCAACATGTCCACGATCCTCCATGGTTCGTGTATAGGATCGTGTCCAACAAAAATTCTAGAATCCTGCTAGGTTCGTGTGTAGAATCACGTGCAGAAAAATGACCAGGAACCTCCGAGGTTTGTGTTCAGGATCGCGTCCAGAAACATGTCCACTATCCTCTGAGGTTCGTGTGTAGGATCGTGTTCCGAAAAATTTTCAGGATCCTCCGAGGTTCATGTGCAGAATCGCATTTAGATACATGTCCAAGATCCTCCGAGGATCGTGTGTAGGATCGCAGGCGGAAACATAGCCAGTATCCTCCAAAGTTCGAGTGTAGAATCGTGTCCAGAATCACGCGCAGAATCCTCCAAGGTTCATGTGCAAGATCGCATGCATAAACATGTCCAAAATCCTCCGAAGTTCGTGTGCAGAAGCTTGTGAAGAATCTTGTGCAGAAACATGTCCAGGACCCTCCAAGATTTTTTTTCAGCAATTTTCAGCTGGGGTCAGATAATTTTTATTTTTTAAAAACGACGTATTTCAAAATACTTTTTACAAAAAAATGTTTCCTATCCAAAGGGATCTTAAAAAGATCAATACCGATGTAGAAATTATTTTCTATTTGTCCTGTGTTCTATTGCGATCGAGCTATAAAAATGTACGACATTGCGTATAATAAACGGACATATGAACAATTTAGGTCACTGAATGCAAGTAATGATTTGACATCCGCATCTGAATAATCACGCCGGCTGACTAAACTTGGTTGTGACTACTGTCTATTTCGCGCCAAGCGTAAAATTGGAAAACTAGAATTTCGAATTTACGATGGATTTGCGTTTTTTTTAAATAATTGTAAAAAATATGATGGAAAAAAATCAATACTTTTAATGAAAGATTATAAGTTCTTATGATCTTTGATTTTTTTTATTTCTTGCAGAAATTAAAAAATTCTTAAAAATATTTATAAATAATTCCACTACTGTATGAAATTTTACGAAAAAATAGTTGATATTAACAACAATTAATTCCCGGCAATGTAAATATTCGAAATAAAAAATTTACGAAATATAAAAATCTCGAATTGGAAAATTGCCGAAAATTAAAATCCCCAAACAATTTATAACATAATCAATTTTAAAACATCTTGAATAATGAAATTCCCGACTGTTCATAATATTAGTAAATTTTAAAATTGCTAAATAATAATAATCCCGATCCTATAAAATTACCGAATTTAAACATTAAATTTTTTAATCTATATTATTTATTTATTGAAAAAATACATTTATTAAAGAAAATTTTTGAATGTTTATTTTTTTAACTTTTTATTGAATTTTCAAAATAAAAAGACGAATTTTCGACATAATTTTGTCTGTTCAACCAGCAAATATTTTTAGTTAAGAAAAATAAACATTTTAGGCAAATTATAATTTAAAGAACAAGTTTTTAAAAAAGAATGAAAATTTAGGAAACATTTGAGTTCGAACATCTGTCAATTTTCAAAATATTTTTAGTCTATTCAAGAATCGAAAAATTCCTAAATATGTTTTAAATTAATTTAAATTATTCGAATTTAAAAACTTTTTTAACATTTCTAATTTTTTCTAAATATTTCAAAACGTTTTGCGAAATTAAAAAAAATGAAATAAAATCGTTCGGATTTCGTTTTTGACCATTTTTTAAATATTTCGGAATGTTTCAAAAGTCTTTTTAAATAATTTCCTAAAATAAAGTTTGAAAAAAAATCGTTTTAAATTTCTTCAGAAATGTTAAAAACATTTTTTTCATTAAAATTTTTTGAAAAATTTCTAAATTTTAAATTATTTTATAATCTATTCAAAACTTCTGAAAAATATTTTTAAATGAATCAAAGTTTTCCAACATTTTTTTCAAATCATGCTTTCAATAATGTTTAGAAACATTCAGAAATAAATGTTATCAGGGGGTTATGAATATAATCCTTTTTCAATTGTTTAAATATTTGGTCAAAAATTTAAGAACAAAATGATTTCCTTTATTACTAAAGATTCATTTAAAAATTAAATATTCTCTTTTAGAAATGAACGAAAGAATCTGTTCGTTATGGACTTGGAGATATAAAATTTATTTCTATGAATTTATGACAAAAGTTTTCTTACGAGAAAACGGATATTACTGATGCCATAAAATTCAAACTTGCAGGAGAGTCATATTTTAACAACTTTTTTCACAATGGAATTGAGAGTTATAATCACTTTTACATTCTCGAGTGATTTTATGCATTAGGCAAGCGAATAGCTCAAAAGCCCATTCCATCTAAAAAAAAACAGTGTGTGACAGTGGGGCGACACGGCAGAAGTGAAACTTTGATAGATTAACTTTGAAATTTGTTGTGTAAGAGTGTGCAGAGAAAAAGAGAAAGAACATACATGATTTGGTGGCGTGGCAGTAGTGGGGATGTCGAAGAAAAGTCTAGAGCAATTGCGAATCGCATTGCGTCTCTCTTTTGTGCGGTGATTCGCATTGGATCTAGACTCTTCTTTTGCATCCCCACTACTGCCATGTCAAGGAATAATGTTTAAATTTACTCTCTCTCGGTCGTGATGATTCCTTTTGAAAAATTTCTAAGTTAATCCATAAAATGTTCAATTCTGCCGTGTGGCCCCACTGCCACTCAATGATTTTTTTAGTTTACTCCCATTCCAAAAGAAATTTCACATTAAAGAAAATTAATAAATAATATTATTGGTGCGAATGAGAAACTTTAATGAAAATCGGCCAAGGAATGCTTAATGTTATCTCATCGACTTAAAATGCATCACTGATATTTCATTCCGGAAGCTCTTATGCATCGTAATTTATTTACATATCCAGAGAATGTTGTCATAAAATTATGGAAAATACCAGTACTGAAATTCGTAAAATTTCTTAAGAAAAAAATTTATTGGATTTATGTAACAAAAATGTGTGTATAATATTTTATTAGGATAATTTATAAATAATTACCTTTTTGTGTGAAAATTTAACAGTTTTGTACAAAATTCCTCTATTTGGTTGAAAATGAATTTCTTTATAGAAAATTTAACCGTTTTATTTAAAATTCAACTTTTTTGCTTTTTTGTCTTTTTTTCTTGTTGCTTTTTTGTGTAAAATTTAGCGTAATCAAAAAATTCTACTTTTTGACTTAAAAATTAAATTTTTTTATTTTAAATCAACGCTTTTTTTTAAACTAAATCTTTTCTGGGAAATTTATCTTTTTGGTTGAATATTCAACTTTTTTTATACAAAATTTATCTTTTTGCTTGAAAATTCAATTGTTTTGTTGAAAATCAATTTCTGTATAGAAAAATTAACTGTTTTGTTTAAAATTCAACTTTTTTGTTTTTTTGTATTTTTTGCCTTTTTGTTGGAAATTTTAGGGTAATCAAAAAAATTCTACTTTTTGACGTAAAAACTGAAATATTTGATTTTAAATGAACATTTTTTTTGGAAACTAAATCTTTTCTTGAAAATTTATCTTTTTGGTTGAATATTCAACTTATTTTGTAGAAAATTTATCTTTTTGGTCTAAAGTTAAACTGTTTTAAAAAAAAAATTCATTTTTGGCTTGAAACTTCAAATATTTGGTTCAAAATAAACTTTTTTGTTGAAAATTCATATTTTTGGTTTGAAAATTTAACCGTTTTGTACAAAATTCAACTATTTGGTTGAAAATTAATTTCTTTATAAAAAATTTAGATTTTGCGGGTTTAAATTCAAATAGTTTAGATAAAATTTAACCGTTTTGTTTAAAATTCAACTTTTTTGTTTTTTTGTGTTTTTTTTTTTGCTTTTTTGTTGGAAATTTTAGCGTTATCAAAAAATTCTACTTTTTGACTTAAGAATTGAAATATTTGATTTTAAATCAACGGGCCTTTTTTAACTAAATCTTTGCTGAAAAAATATCTTTTTGGTTCAAAATTCAATTCTTTAGTTGAAAATTAACTTTTTGGTCGAAATTTTAACTTTTTAAAAGCAAAAATTCATTTTTGGCTTGAAAATTCAAATATTTCGTTGAAAATAAACTTTTTGTTGAAAATTCATATTTTTGGTTTGAAAATTTAACAGTTTTGTACAAAATTCAACTATTTGGTTTTATAAAAAATTTATATTTTGTGGGTTTGAAATTCAAATAGTTTAGATAAAATTTAATAGTTTTGTTTAAAATTCCACTTTTTTTATTTTTTTGTTGATTTTTTTTGCTGGAAATTTTAGTATAATCAAAAAATTCTACTTTTTGACTTAAAATTGAAATATTTGATTTGAAATGAACGGTTTTTTTTAACTAAATATTTTCTTGAAAATTTATCTTTTTGGTTGAAAATTCAATTCTTTAGTTGAAAATTAACTTTTTGGTCGAAATTTTAACTTTTTTTAAGCAAAAATTCATTTTTGGCTTGAAAATTCAAATATTTCTTTGAAAATAAACTTTTTTGTTGAAAATTCATATTCTCGGTTTGAAAATTTAACAGCTTGTACAAAATTCCACTATTTGATTGAAAATTTATTTCTCTTTAGAAAATGTGGATTTTCGTGTTGAAAATTTAACCATTTTGTTTAAAATTCAACTTTTTTGTTTAAACTGAACTTGTTTCTTGGAAATTTTAGTTTAATACAAAAAATTATTCTTTTTGACTTGAAAATTCAAATATTTGATTTTAAATCAACATTTTTTTGGAAACTAAATTTTTTCTTAAAAATTTATCTTTTTGGTTGAAAATTCCAGTTTTTTGTACGAAATTCAAATATTTGGTTAAAAGTCAACTTTTTGGTTGAAAATTAAACGTTGATACGTTGGAAATTAACTTTTTTGCCAACAATTTAATTGTTTTTTAAAGAAAATTCTTCTTTTTGGCTCAAAAATTAAAATTTTGAAGAAAAATCAACTTCTTCGTTAAAAAGATTCAACTATTTTGTACAAAATAAAAATATTTGTTTAAAAATCCAATTTTTTGTTGAAAATTTAACTGGTATATACCAAATTCAACTAATTGGTCGAAACTTAATTTTTTTCAACTTTTATATTTTTGGTTTAAAAATCCAACTATTTTGTAAAAAATTTAACTTTATGGTTGATAATTCATCTTTTTGTTGAAAATTAACTAAATTGTCGAAAATTCAACTTTTTGTAAGAAAAATTTTGTTTTTGGCTTCAAAATTCAAGTACATGGTTTTAAATAAATTTTTTTCTTGAAAGTTAAATTTTTTCTTGAATATTTATATTTTTTGTTTGAAAATTTAACTGTTTTATAGAAAATTTAACTATTTCATTAAAAATTTAACTGTTTTGTTAAAACTTAAATTAATTGTTGAAAACTTCAGTTTTTTCAAAAAAAAATCTTCTTTTTAGCTGGAAAATTTAAATTTTTATTTAAAAGTAAACTTTTGTATTCAAATTTCAACTATTTGGTTAAAAATTAAATTTTTCTTGTAAATTTAAATTTTCGGGCTAAAAATTCTAACGTTTTTATAAAATTTAACTAGTAGGTTAAAAAATAAACATTTCATTGAAACTATAACTATTTAATTATAAATTCAATAATTTGGTTCTAATTAACTTTTTCTACGAAACTCATATTTTTAGGTTGAAAATTTCACAATTTAGTTAAAATTTTTCTCTTTCTTGACTGCAAAATTATTTTTTGGTTGAAATAATCGGACTATTTTGTTACAAATAAACTTTTTATTTGAAAAATCATTATTTTAGATGAGAATTCATTTCCTTTTGTTAAAATATTTTATTTAACATTTTTGTTTATTCGTTTGGAAATTTGTATTTTTCGTAGAAAATCAATCTCCTTGGTTGAGAATTGATCTTTTATTTTTATAAAAATGTAACTAATTGGTTTTATTATGTTTACATTTTTTTTAAGTTAAAAATTAATTTTTTCCACTGAAAATTTAACTATCCAACTTTTTTAAATCCATTTCTTTGATAGAAAATAAATCTTTTGTTATTATTAAAAATCAATTTTTATCAATAAAAAGTGAATTTTTCACTTTCGCTTAAAAATTCATGTATTTTACTACAAATTCATTATTGAAGTTCGGAAATGATCTCGTGGAAAACTAATTTTAATTTTTAGCTAAAATTTAATTTTTTTAAATTAAAATTCGACTATTAAATTTTTTCTTAGAAATTTATTGTTTTTGGATGAAAATTCATCTCTTTGTTTAAAACATTGGACCTATGTTCTGAAAAATTATTTTTTTGTTTCTTTAAAATTTAACTACTTGTTTAAATTTTAACTGCTTTGTTAAAAATTAATGTTTTCACTGAAGTTTCGCCATTTTAGTTCAAAAACATCTCCTTGATTGAAAATTCCTTTTTTGTCGAAAAATAATTTCCTTAAATGAAAATGTGAAAATTCCATTTTTGGTTTAAAATTGTTCTTTTTTTGTTATTGAAAATTTGGCTCTGGTTAAAAATGTAACGGTTTCATTGAAGATTCTTTTTTGTTTAGAGATTAATTTATTTTAACTAGAAATGCTTTGCTAAATACTGCTAAAAATTTATTTGTTTCAAAATTGAACTTTTTTGTCAAAATTTAATGATTTATGAAGATTAATTTTTATTAACTGGAAATTTAACTATTTCATTGTTTGTTGAAAATTTATCTTTTTTAATTAAAAATTCATCTTTTCGGTTGAAAATTTAATTATTTGGTTAATAATTAGTTTCTTGTTGTTGAAAATTAATTTTTTAAATGGAAATTTAACTATTCCATTTTCGGCTGCAAATTCCCAACAGTAACGTTAAAAATTAACTTTGTAGTTGAAACTTTAAATTTATTTAAATTTTAAATTAAATTAGTGCAAAATAAAAAGATTGATATTTACCATAATTCAATATTTTCACACTACCTCCTTGAAAAAATCCAATTCTTTGCCAGCAATTAATTCTCTTTGCTATCTTCCGCTTTTACATTGAAGCATCTTCTAAAGCTCATCAGAGCAAACAAAATCTTAGGAAATATAATTATTCAAAGTAAACTTTGTTTTGACAAGTTTCCGCTGGAACGTAATTAACGTCAGTCGACTGTTTTGTTTAATCAAGCCAGAATCTTCAAGAAAATCGAATTTTGTGTTCTTTTTGTGGAGGTTTTACAGAATCTTTTTAAAATAATTTTACATCAGAGTTGGGTAGGAACTTGTTACAGGTAACTAAGTTACTAAGAAGTTACGTTATTTGTAAATTTTTCGGGCAGGGAGAGAGACGGTTGTGACTCTCGCCTCTGAAGGGCCGCAGTACGCAAGTACTCAATGGATTATATTGCGCAATATTGCGCATTTAGAGTGGAAGGTGTCCAGTGCGAGGCAGCCCCAAAAAATTTTATTATATGGGCCTTGAAACTTTAATTGTAGTTACTTTAAAGTTAAAGAAAGCTTTTTTCGTTTTAAAATCGATCTCTTTTTATGTTAAAATATTATTTTTGTTGTTATACATTGAACTGTTTTGGCAGAAAATTATTCAGTTTTTTTTTCAGGATTCATCTATTTTATAGAAAATTCGTATTTGCTGTTTTAAAATCTAATTAAAGGATTGTAAGTTGAACTATTTTTTATTGTTTTATTATTTTTGTTATTTAATTATTTTATTTTATTGTTTGGTTGAGGATTCATCATTTTATTTGAAAATGTCATTATTACCTTTAAAGTTAATGATTTAAAAAAAATAAGGATGGTAAAAAAAATGCAAATTAATTTTTTTATAGAAA
>JAWWLR010000158.1:3926277-3936344 GCA_035041075.1 Acraspis erinacei | reverse complement strand
AATATTATGGTTAAAAATTTGAAGATTTGGTTGAAGATTGATGTTTTGTTGGAAATTTAACTCTTTTGCTAAAAATTATTTTTTTTATATAAAATGTTAAAAAATTCAACTATTTGATTGAAATTGAATTGTTGTTTGAAAATTCATATTTTCTGTTTAAAAAATCAACTCTTTTGTTGAAAAGTATTGTTTCTGGTTCAAAAATAATCACCTTTGTTAAAAAAAATTCGGTATCGGATTCAACTATTTTGTCAAAAAAAATTTTGTAAAGGAAATAAAAATATTTTTGTAGAAAATGAGACTATTTTGTTGAAAATTAATGATTTTTCATTTTTAGAAAATTAATCAGCTTGGTTAAAAAATCATCTTTTGAGTTGAAATCATTTTTGAAAATTTAACGAGTTTGTTCAAAATTGCTTTTTTTTGCGTTCGAGAATTAATTTTTTTAAATTAATTATTTAACTATTCCATGTTTGGTTGAAAATTTACATTTTTTATTTTATGGTCGAAAATTAATCAATTTAAAATTAATCAAAAAATTAATTAAATTTTTTTTTAATTAAAAAAATTAATCAAAATTAATTAATACAACTGTTTAAGTATACATTATTCTGGTTTATTTGAAGATTCCACAATTTGGTAGAAAAAGAAACTATTCGGTTGAAAATTAACTTCTTTGTTAAAACTCAAACTATTTTTATGAAAACTTAACTTTTTTCTTAAAACATATTTTCGAGTTGAAAATTTAACAGTCTTCTGAAAAATTTGTATTTTAAGATTTAAAATTCAGCAGTGTTGTTGAATTGAACTATTTCTTTGAAAATTTCTCTTTTCTTGAAAATTCATTTTTTTAATATTCATCATTTTAGTTGAAAATTCATTTCTTTTGTTGAAAATGTAACTATTTTGTTAAACTTTGTTTTTTTTATTGAGAATTAATTTTTTTATCTAAAAATGTAACTATTTCAATTTTTATTTCATTAAAAAAATCATCTTTTTTGAAAAAAATTATTGACGCTGAAAATGCATCCTTTTTGTTTAAAAATGCAATTGTTTGTGTTTAAATTAATCTGGTTTTGGTTGAGAATCCAAAAATTTTATAACATTTATGTTAATAATTTATATTTTTGGTTGAAATTTAACTATTTCGTTAAAAATTAAAACTATTTTTATGGAAATTTAAATTTTTTGTTGAAATTTTTTTTTTAATCTTATTTTTTATTGAAAATTCAACCATTGCATAGATAATTCGTTCTTTAGGCTTCAAAATTCAACCAATTTTTTTAAATAATGTATTTTGTTAAAAATTTATATTTTTTGATATAACAATAATTTTTTTATGGAAACTTCATTTTTTTGAAAATTCAACTATTTGTTTAAAAATTATTTTTTTTTATAAAATGTAACGAATTTGTTGAAATTTAATATAGTTTCTTAAAAATTTATATTTAAAAAAATTCTTAAAATGATTTTTTAACCCAAAATGTTAATTTTCTATAAAATCGTAAAGCTAAATTTTTATAAAATTCATCTTTCGGGTTAGAAAATAATCTTTTGGGGTATCTTCGGTTTAAAATGTAATTTTTTGTTTAAAATAAATATTTTTTGTTTAAGTTGAAAAATTTGCTTAAAAATTCCACTATTCCGTGAAAAATTTTCTCCTCTGTTTTTATTGTTCTAGAAATAATTATAATAATTAAATAATTAATAATAGTATTATTAATTACATTTAAACCTAAATTTAAATTTAAAATTTAAAATTTTTAAATTAAAATAATTTGACTAGAATTATAGATAAACTAGACTATTTTAGTACCTTTTAAAAATTTCTGAATATCGCTTAAAGTTGTTCGAAATTTTTCTGAAATTATGTCAAATTGTAAAATTTTGCGTTAAAATATTTGATAGATTTTTTCGAAATTTCGGTAAATTAATTTAAATATTATAAAATATTTTTACATTTTTCGAAATAAAAAATGAATTTCAATTTTCTGTTTTGTCTTTTTGTAGAATTCTTTCTCTCTGGTTCTCAAGACCTTTTCTTTTTTTTAAGTGAAAACTCAAATTTAATTAAATCTTAATTTCGTAATCATCGTTAACTTCTTATTCGTGAATCTGAAAGAAACGCAAAAGAGTGTCTTCGTGTGTTAAACCTGGATTATGCAGAAGAAAAGTTTAGAACTATAATTAAAAACACAAAATACTTTTTTTTAACAAACTACGAATTTTAAATAATAATTTATTATTTTAGGTTTATTTTCTTATTAGTTTTTACGTTTATATAAATATAATTTTTCCTAAAAATCTTAAGAAAATTAAAATAGAGTTTCGGAACATTCAGATATGTCAAATCAAACTTTCAACAAAAAATTTTATCTTCAACCAGTTGTATTTCTAACCCAAAAATATTTAATATTTTCCAAAATAGAAAAATTTATTTTCTTCCAAAAAAGGTAAATTTACATTCAAAATTATTAATCTTTGACAAAAAAATGAATTTTTAATAAATTTTCAATATAAACCAAATAATTGAATTTTTGGCGCGAAAAATAAATTAACAAAAAATTATAATAGTTTAAATATTAATGAAATTAAAAATTATTTTTGATTTTAAATTGGAAAGATTTAAATTAACCCATACAGACGAATTTTCAACAAAATATTTGAATCATCCAACAAAAAAGATTTATATTTTAAACAAAAAATTTGCATTTTAATAAAAAAAGATAAAATTTGTACAAAAAGAAATTAATTTTCAACCCAAAAATTATAATTTTTAACAAAATTATCGAATTTTCAATCAGAAAAAATTTTGTAGTCGAGAATGAAAGAAAGTTTTAAGAAAATTATAATTTGAAGAAAAAAATAAGTTTTAATATAAAATAAAAATATGTAACAATTATTTATTTTTATAGTTCCTTCGTTTATATTTGATTTAAAGCTATATAAATATATTTTTTATAGTATTCTCTAAATATTTCAAAAATATGTCTAAGAATTTTTTTATTTTACAGGATTTTACCTGATTTTCGCGAGAGAATTTTTTTATTATCTTGAAACTTTTTGAAATTTAAAAAAAATCTCAAATTGGTATTTCGAAATCTTCAAAAATCTACATTTTATTTAAAGATATTTCAAATTTTTTCAAATTAAAAATTATTTTTCAACTTTCTTAATTACTTCTAAATATAGTTTTAAATCATTTGAATTTTTCTTGAAATTTTGAAAAAATTCTGAAAAATTAAAAACAATTTCCTGTAAAATTACATTTTATTTTAAGTTTTTTTAAAATCTTTTAGAATTTTAAATTATTTTGCCATATTTAAAAAACTTCCGAATATATCGTAAAAAGTTTCGAATTTTTCATGAAACTTTAAATAAATTCAGCAAATTTAAAAAAAAAAATTGTAAACTCTTCTAGATTCCTTTTTCATCATTTTGAAAATCTGTTGGAATGTCTTAAAATCCATTAAATATATTCTTAAAATAAATTTTTTGAGTGAAAAATTAATATTAAAATTTTTCACACGAATGTTTAAAATTATTTTGTATTCACTAAAATTAATCTTTCAAGATAAAGATGCACTTCTAATATTTCTGAAATCTGAAGAAGATTTTTTTTATTATTTTGAAACTTTTCACAATCTCGAAAAAAAACTCAAAATTTTATGTTGAAATCATCAAAAATCTAATTTTTATTTTTATTTTAATCTTTTCAAATTTTAATCTATTTTTTAAATTGTTTCAAAAATTATTTTGATACTTTCTAAAATTTGTAAAAGGTTGAAATCATTTTAGGTTCATATTTTTTTTCAAATTTCAAATTATTTCATTATTTTCTAAAAAAGTTTCTAAATATCATTTTAAATTATTTGAATTTTTTTCTAAAATTTGGTATTCTTGCAAAATTGAAAGTTTTCTTTAGAATTTGATACATTATTTTTGGAAATTTTAGGAAATGATTTGAAACTTTTTTTTTGAAAATGTTTAAATATTTACTTTAAATTAATTTATCAAAATAAAGAATCGATATAAATCTTTCTTAAATCTTAGGAAACCGTTCAAAATTATATTTGAAAATCTTAAATACCTACATTTAAAAAAAAAGGTTTTTAAATGTTTTCAAGTTTCAAATAATTTTTTAATCTTTTTAAAACATTTCTGATCAACTTATTATAACATATTTTTCGAAATTGTAAAAAGTATTACAAAATAAAAATAGTCTGCGATATACTGTTTATATTTTCAACCTAATTTTATAAAAAATTGTATAAAAATAAATAATATAAAAAATATAAATTTATTTTAAAAACTGTATTTGATTGCGAAAGTATTTTAATTTCAGTATTGTTGAGAGTTCTTCTCGTGTCAATATTAATCGCATATTTTATTTAAACCCGTATTATCAAAAGGAAAAATAATTTTTAATACAAAATAAAAATTTGGAATAACTATTTTTTAATAGATTTATTTTTTATTACTTTTAAGGCTATATAAATGTAAATTTTCTAAGAATTTTGAAATAATTCAAAAAGATTACTCAACGAAAAATTTAAAAGTGGATATAATTTCAATCAAAAATAATGTTTAATTTTTCATTAAAAAAAATTTAATTGATTCAAAAGATAAATTTTTTATTAAAATAATTGAATCATTAAGCAAAAAATATTAGTTCACAATCAGTTGAATCTTTAACCAGCAAAGATGAATTCCTAAAGAAAAATGTAATAGTTCAAAATGCAAACCAAAAATTTATTTAAATCTTTATTGAAAAACAATCCAATTCATCCAAAAACGATTCTAATTTTAAATAAAAAATTCGAATTCTACCAAAACGAATTTTTAACTAAAATTATTAATCTTCAAACAAATAAGTTGATTTTTAACCAAGTAATTTATTCTTTAACAAAGTAGTTATAACACTGCTGAATTTTCAAAAAAAAAAAAAAAATTTGACAGAATCTTAAGAAATTTTAGCAAAAATTCCTGACAGTTTAGGAGATATTTAGTTCTAAAATATTTTAAATTTTCTAACAATTTTTTAAATTACTTAATATCTTTTAATCTGACTCGAATTATTTCTAAAATTGTCTTAAAATCCTGAAAATTAATTTTTCACCATTTTGAAAATCTTTTCAAATATTCTCTCCAACCAATTTTTTAAATAAAGAATAACTTTAAATATTCACAGGAATTTTAAGAAAACTTTTTTGTCATCAAAAAATCTTATCAAGTCGGTATAAATTTCAAAACTTTATTTCGAAATCCTCATAAATCTACATTTTGTTTAAAATTTTTAAATATCTGCCAATTTTTTATTAATATTGAATTTTTTTTAATGATTCGGTTTTTTCCCACAATTTTGAGAAAAGTTCAGACATTTTTTTTTTAAATTTCCGTCATATTTTTTAAATTCTTTTTTTACCATTTTCAAAATCTTTGGAACTGTTTTGAAATCTTCTTAAATTTTTATTTAAATTAAAAAATCATTTAAGAAATTCTCAGGAATCTTAAGAAAGTTTTTTGATTTTCTTGAAAACTTTCAAAATTCTTTAAAAACTTCTAAACTTTTGGTTCGGAATCTTTCAAAATCTGCATTCTTTTTTAATTTGTTGAAATCTTTTCAAGTTTAAAAATATTGTGGTCATGAATTTTTCATATAAAAAGACAAATTAAAAAAAATAAGCAGTTGAAAGTCAAATAAAAAAATATTTTTAATCAAATCAAAAAGAATTGAACTAATCCAAAAAGATAAAACGATTTTTTTTTAAATAGATGAATCCTCAAGCAAAAAAGATCCTGAATATAAAAGAATATTTTTAATTATTGTTTTGAAACTAATTTTTCTTTTTAAAAACTTCACAATTTTGTTTCACAAACTTCAAAAATATAAATTTTATTTCAAGGTTTTTTTAATATCTTAAAAATTACAACTACAACAGTAAAATAAAAATTTATTTAAAATTTTCCCAGAACTCTTAAAAAAAATTTTTTTCTCTTGGTACATTTCAAAATTATTAAAATGCTTTGTTTAAATTATTTAAAAACGTCCTAAGTTTAATACTATTTTAGTACCTTTTAAACATTTCTGAATATCGCTTAAAGTTATTCGAAATTTTTCTGAAATTATGTCAAATTGTAAAATTTTGCGTTAAAATATTTTATAGATTTTTTCGAAATGTCGGTAAATTAATTTAAATATTATAAAATATTTTTACATTTTTCGAAATAAAAAATGAATTTCAATTTTCTCTGCGATCTTAAGAAAAAAATTGATAGCACTCTTCCAAAATCCTGAAAAAGATACGAACTTTTATTAAAAATTTTCAAAAATCGACATTTTATTTAAAATTTGTTGAAAGTGCAAGTTTAAAAAAATATTTTTTTAATTTCCGTACATATTAAAAAAATTATTTTAAAAAATTTTTTAGATTTTTTTCGAGATGTTTTGTAACCTTCAAAGTTTAAAATTAATGTTTTACAATAATACCGAGAATAATATCTGAATTATTATAAATTTTCCCAGAAATTGTAATGTCAGTAATTTTTTATTAAATAAATATAACGTAAAAAAAAAGATTTATAATTACTACCAGAAAGTTATGTCTTATCACATTGAGGAGAAATTTCAGTAACTAGCAATTAGGAAAGTTCAGAGTCATGCAGCTCATTTAGATTCAAGATTAGGACTTCTCAAATGGCTAAGGTCACACTCGCGTTTCTTGTTTCACTGAAAGTGAAATGTAGAAGCAACTGTCAAGACATGGTTTTTTAAACATTTATTTTGCATTTTTTTGTAGAAATATGTTTACAAAACGATTAAATTTTTTTTCATTTTTTGAAATATTTGCAATCAAACATTTGGACCACTCTCCACAAGATTTTTTTTTAATTTGGTTGCTGACCCTACAAAAAGTATCTTAATACAACGTTACAGAGGAAATATTGATTTTTTTCCAAATTGAAAAAAAGAACCAGCTTTCAATTTTTATTAAAAAAGAAATTAAAAAAACAACCACCAAATTTTTTTCTAAGCCTTCCTTGGATTAAATAAAATAAATAAAAATTTATTTTTTAATCACCTTTTTAATTTTTCAAAAAAATTCAATATTTTCTGCTTGACTTTATATTAAGATATTTTTTCCAGGATCAGTTACAACTGCCTGATTTTTTAATTTTCTTTTGTTCAGGCCTATTTTTTATTTATTAATTATTTTTTATTTATTATAAATTAATTAGGAAAAAATGAGAAACGGGGTCTTGTGATCTGAAAAATTTTTGTTTATAAAAAATTATCAATTTACTGGATATGCAACTAATGTTCTACATTCTTATAAATATTTATAAAAATATCAGAATCAATATTTGTAATTAAATATGCTTTCTTAGTAAATTTAAAATGAACAAATTGAAAACAGATTTTTTCACTGAAATTCCAAAAATGGTCTTTCCTTTTTTTTTAATTGTTTATAAAAATATAGGGTCTTAAATCTGGACCAAAACTAGTATTTTACCAAATTTCTTGAACAAATTAAAATAGTTTAGGTAAAAGTATTTTTTTAAATATAGAAATGCCAAACTTTTGCTTTTTATTTATTTTTTTGTAATTATGTTGATAATTTGCAATTTTTTATCAAATTCGTTTATAACAACGACAACTGTTAATAGCTAAAAAAATGTTGTAGGTAAATCTGTCAGGTAAAAACTAAGGATTCTGTACGAAAATGCCAAAAATTTTCTTTTGTTTATCCAATTTGTTTATAAAAAATATTAATTGTTAAAATCATAAATATTCTGTAGCTAGCTCTCTTCGGTGCCAAATTTTGAGGTTCTTGCGTAAAAATAAAGAATTATATGCCAAATTGCCCAAATTTCGCTTTTTTAACCAATTTGTTTATAAAAATAAAAATTGTTAATAGTCATTCATGGTTTTTACTGGAGTCTCTCTGGTACCGCATTTTAGGACAACTTCCGTAAAAAAAACGATTCTGTACGCAACGGCAAAAATTTCGCTTTTGTTTATTCTATTTGTTTATAAAAAATTATAATAGTTCATATTCGTCAATATTCTGTAGCTAATCCTCTCTAGTATCACATTTTGTGGCTGACTTTCGCAAAAAAAAACTATGGATTTTGAGCGAAAATCCAAAATATTCCTTTTGTTTATCCACTTTGTTTATAAAAAATAATTATTGTTAAATATCATCAATATTCTGTGGTTAAATTTCTCATATAATGCATTTTGATGACGAATTTCGTAAAAACCAAGGATTTTGCGCGTAAATGCTAACATTTTGCTTTTATTGGTCCAGTTTGTTTATAAATAATGATAATTGTTAATAATAAATATTTGATTGTTAAGCCTCTCCGGCACCGCATTTTGAGACTGATTTTCACAAAATCCCAAGGATTATTTGCGTAAATGCTAACATTTTCCGTTTGTTTATCCAATTTGTTTATTAAAAAAATGATAATTGTTAATAATTATCAATATTTTGTAGTTGAGTCTCTTCGGTTCTGCATTTTGAAACCAGCTTCCGTAGAAAAACCAAGGATTTTGCGCGTAAATGCTAAAATGTTTCTTTCGTGGGCCCAATTTGTTTATCATTAATGATAATTCTTAATAATAAATATTCAGTTGTTAAGCCTATCCGGTACCGCATTTTGAGACTGATTTTTGCAAACCCCCAAGGATTATTTGCGTAAATGCTAACATTTTCCATTTGTTTATCCAATTTGTTTATAAAAAATGATAATTGTTAATAATTATCAATATTCTGTAGTTCAGTCTCTTCGATAGTGCATGTTGAAGCCGACTTTCGTGACAAAACCAAAGATTTTGCTCGTAAATGTCAAAATTTTGCTATTGTTTATGCAATTTATTTATAAATACCGATAATTATTCATCATTAATATTTCGGTAGTTGAATCTCTCCGGTATCGAATTTTGAATCCAAATTTCGGACAAAATCAAGGACTCTGTGAGAAAATAAAAAATATTCCCTTTGTTCATCCAATTTGTTTATAAAAAAATAATAATTTTTAATAATCTTCAAAATTCTGTAGGTTGGCCTCTTCAGTACGGCATTTGGAGGGCAAATTTGGTAAAAAACTAAAAATTTCGCGTGTAGCCAAGATTTTGCTTTTGTTTATCCTATTTGTTTATAAAAATTACCAGTGGTTATATTAATTAATTTTCTGTAGTTAAGCCTTACCAGATATACGTTTTGAGATAGTCTTGTGTCAAAAATAAAGAGTTTTCGCAAAATAGCAAAATTTTTCTTTTATTTATCCAATTTGTTTATAAAAATATATTTTTGTATACTTTAAAAAATATTTATGAGAATATCCGACTTCTAGGACCATATCATTATATTAAACTACAAAAAAGTGATCAGATTTACAGAAAATTAAAAATCTATTTTTTTTTAATAATTTTTTATAAGAAGACCAAATTTTTATGTTTCTTAAATTTATACAATTCAGTATTTTAATCAAGATAAACTATAACAATTTATTACTGAAGAACAAAGTTACGTTAATAAAACTAGTCCGTTGTTAATTTCTTTACCTAATTTTTTTATATAAATTAATTTGATTATTATGCAAAGTATTATTTTTTAAGAAGCATACCTTCGTAGATTCAAGACGGTTTGCAATATTTGACACTTAATCATAATGAAAAAAAAATGTTCAAAACTCCTTTTTTTCCCCTTTTGCATTTAATAAATTAATATAAACAAAATGAAAGAAAAATTACAGACCGACAGATTGCAATGGAAATTTTAAACAATTTTTACTTAACATCAAAAAACACATCTACCTTTGGTGGTTAATTTAAGATGACTTGATACTTCATGCACATTTTTTGGTTTTCCATTTCTTCATCTTCCAGGGTGAAAAAAATTAATAAATAAATATTTTTCTAACGAGCAATGCACTAATTATCATTTGTATAACTTTTCTCAAATTAACAACAAAATCGGTGTAACTCCAATGTCGAAGACTGTGAAAAAATCATGAATATTGTTCCCTTCAGTAGCTTAGTGGGTTAAAGCACCATGCTC
>JAWWLR010000158.1:3898860-3911010 GCA_035041075.1 Acraspis erinacei | reverse complement strand
GAATTTTATTATTCAGAAATTTTCCAATTCGGCAATTTTATTATTTGAAATTTTCATTATTCGAGAATTTTATTATTCGGGAATTTTACAGTGTCGGGAATTTTATTTTTCGGGATTTTTCAGTCGTCCCGAAGATTCTACAAAATTCTTTAATATCCCTTGAAACTTTTAAAAATCTATTTAAATACTTTGGAACCTTTCAAAATTAGTTAAGATTTTTAAAATCCTTTGAAAAAGTTTTAATTCTTTTAAATTCCCTGAAATTGTTAAAAACCGTAAAGATACCTTGTAGTAGAAATGATTTGAAAGGCCTTCAGTTTAAATTAAATTAAACATATTCACTACATTTTTTTAAATTCAAATACCTATCAATCTTTTGTATCTTTGGTTATTTAATAAAATCTTATAAAATTTCTTGTGATATTTTAAAATATCTTTAAATTGGATTTAATTTAAATGATTTTTTAACCTTCTCTACAAATCCTTTAAAATCTTTAGAAATCTGAAAAAATTATTTAAAATGTATTGAAATTATTTTAAATTTCTGAAAAAAGCTTAATTTTTTTATTCCACATATAAAATCTTCAAAAATTTGTGAAATTTTTTAAAAGTGCTCCTAATATTTGGAAATCATACGAGATTCTTTAATATTCCTGAGAATTTTTTTTATATTTATTCAAATTCTTTTAAATCTGTTAAAATAACTTAAAATCTTTAAAATCATTTGAATGTTGTAATTGCCTTTATATCTCTTCATGTTATTAAATTACGTAGAAATCCGTAAACCACCTTACAATTTTTTAAATTTTTATTTCATTTGAATCATTTTCAAATTAGATTTTTTTATATCTTGTGAAATTCCTTGAAAAACCTTTAAACGTCTTCCAAATTCTTGGAAATTAAAGAAATCCTTTAAATCTTCTGAAATTCCTTAAAATTCTTTAGAACTTCTTGAATTTTTATTTCATTTAATTTATTTTAAATTATTATGTTTTTTAAATCTTTGGAGATTCAATAAAATCCTTTAAGTCTTGTGAAATTCATTCAAATACCTTGAAATCCTTCGAATATTTATGCCATTTATTTTCAAACTTTATTTTTATGTGAAAATTATTTTGAAAAATGTATTCAATAAAATGGGTAAAATATTATGACATTCTTCAAAATACATTGAAATCCCTATATTTTTTATTTAATTTTATTCATTTATAAATTGTTTTTAAATTATTTCACCCCTGAAGAATTTTTTAATCTCTTCAAATTCTTTGAAATTTGTTAAAATACCTTTAAATATTTTAAACAATTTAATATTCCGTAAATACTTTAAAATAATTGTAGCTTCTATAAAGTCCCTGAAATCTGGTAAAAGTCTTTGAATTCACTCAAAATCTTTGAGAATCCTAAAAAAAAAATAAAATTTCTTTAAAAAATGTAAACCCCTTGTAATTTGAAATTTTAGAACTCGTGCCAAATTCTTTGAAATTTCTGAAATATTAAATTCTTTGTAATCTTTTAAAATAACTTAAAATCTTTAAAATCCTTTGAAAGTTTTTTAAAAATTTGTATGGTATATCCCTTGAAATTTTAAAAATTCGTAGAAATCACTCGATTCAGCCAAAAAATTTATTTGCCGCCCCTTTTAAATTATTTTAAAGTATTTTAAATTAAAATATAGTGCAAGCCCGATAACTTGCCGTCTGATAAGTGTACACTCCACTTAAAACGTCATCACACGTACGGCACGCACACTAATTGTGGTTCCCCCACTACGTGTGCTATTTGTCTCATGATTGGCGCCCACGATTTACGCATGCGCGCACCTAATATCGCGCTACTAGAGGGGGCATCCGATCAGTCCGCGTTGCTGGAATTAAAATTTAAATTTCAAAAAATACTTCGAAATGACAACTCGTAAATTTTATTGCTTATTGGAAAAAATATATAATTATGTGCGCAAGTTCATAAAACGTCCACAAATCGAAATACCTGAATGTCGAAAAAGTATTAAAATATGTCCTCCAAAAATTTGAAAATTCAAAAATATTTTTCAATGACTTCCATTTTTTTCATTTAGCAATTACGTCTCTTCTACGAATTTTCAAAAAGCACAAAAATGAAAAAACTTTCTTGCAATTTCAAATTTGGTTTTTAACTTGTTAAATGGATCAAATGTTTACCATTTTGAATTAAAATGATTAAATTTAGAATGCTTTAAATTGAAAACTAAAAAATTCTGAACGTTTAAATTTCCAAAAAAAACCCTTAAAATACATTTAGGATCTTTAAAAAAACTTTTGGATATTAAAAATTAATTTTAAACCCGATTTTGAACTGGTTGAATTGGCACCTTTCAATATGTTAAATTTTAAAATCGTATGAACTTGCAATCATAGTTATTCGGTTTGCATCGTCTGAAATTGTGCAATCAGTCTAAATCGAAATCCGAAGTTAGCCCCTCGAGAATAAAGTTCAAATCTAATTTTCAGAATTTTCGATTGAAACCTCATTCCTTCGACGATTGCTCTTCAAATCATAATAATAATTATTGTCTATTATTTTAGAAATTGTTAATCTTAAAATTAAACTAATGCTGTTATTTTTTCAAACTTTTTTTTGATGCAATTATTTTATACTATTTCATTAAAAATATTTCCGAAATTTTTCGCTGATTGGCTAAAATAATATCCGTTATCTCAAAAATTTATTTTTCGAAAGATTTCTCAATATTTTAGAGTATTTTATAATATTCCAAGATACTTAAAAAATTTCAGGAGATTTAAAAAAGTTCTTAAGGCTCTTAAAATGACTAGGGTTTTCGTCAGATCCATAATACGTATAAAATAATGCCTACTTTAATGAAATATTTTAATCGCGTAAATTAAAGGCAATTATGCTAGCTGAAAAATATAGATTTTTTCGAAAAATTTTCTTGTTGATTTAAAAAAAATTAAAATTGAGTATTTTTGCCCCTGTAAAATGCAACCGGCTAGCTATTTTGTATGCCGGATTGCAGTAACCCGATATAGATTCAAATCGCATAAAATCTGCAAATAGAGTGTCTTCGTCGCTTATAATAATATATTAATTTAATATAAACAATAATAAAAAGTAAATAACGTATAACTTGTTTAAAATTAAATTTGTTCTTGAAAAAAGATCTCCTCTCGCTCCACTGGGAATCGAACCACCGAACTTCTGATATCTGGTCAGATTCTTTTCCATTAAGCTATTAGAGAGATCGTAACAAGAATTTTTTCAAGAAAATAACGCAATTTTAAGCAAGATGTTAATGGTACAAGTAAATATTTTTCATGATTATATTATATTATCAGCTGATGGTACTTTACCGACAGTAGATAACCCTCCACAAGCGTGAAGGCAGATAATCTACAATATCGATCAAGTTAAGAATCTTCAATAACAGAAAGCGCTGAAGGTCTTAATCAGGCTAGATGGAAAATAATTTTTCAAATTTCAAATTAAAATTTTTCTTGAAAAAAAGATTTTCTCTTTTCGCTCCACTGGGAATCAAACCACAGAACTTCTGATATCCGGTCAGATGCCTTTTCATTAAGCTATTGGAGAGATCGGAATAAGGACTTTTATTCAAGAAAAGAACGCTATTTTTTAGCAAAATATTAATGGTACAAGTAATTATTTTTAATGCATCCGTTGTATCATCTAGTTGTGAAAGATTATCTACTGTCGGTAAAGTATCATCCGCTGATGTTAGTTACAACAGATTCATTTAAAATAAATACTTGTGCCATTAAACTCTCTATCTAAAAATTAGCGTTATTTTCTTGAATAAAAGTTCTTATTCCGATCTCTCTAATAGCTTAATGGATTCCCAGTGGAGCAAAAAGAGAAGATCTTTTTTTCGAGAAAAATGTTAATTTTAAATTTGAAAAATTATGTTCCAGTCTGTTTAAGAGCCTTAAGAAATTTTAGGGATTAAATTAAATTAGATGAATTTTTATGGGGTTCCTACAGATTTTAGGAGGTCATAGAAAATTTCGAAGATATTTGCAATTTTTAAGAGATTTAAAAAAATATTAGATTTCAAAAGATTTCCAGGATTATTTGACCAAGTTTAAGAGAATTTAAATCATTTCTCCGGACGCTTGTTCCAGGCAAACAAAGAAATTTTCTGACGGAGCCAAAACATTGATTAATTCATGTATTTCAAGGGATTCATGGAAGTTAAGGAATTCACCGAAATCACGGAATTCAACGAATTCATATAACGCCCGAAATTCACGGATTTTGTGAACTTCAGGGAATTCCGGAAATGCACGGAATTCAAGGATTTCACGAAATTTAAAGAATTCATGAAATTGAAAGAATTCACGGAATTCATGGAATTAACGGAATTCAAGCAAATATCGTCATGAAATTCAAGGAATTCCATAAAGTCCGTTAATTCCCTGAATTCCTTGAATTGTGTGAATTCATTGCATTCTGTAAATTCCTTGAATTGCGTGAATTCTTTTGTTTCCGTGAATTCCTTGAATTAATTGAATACCGTAATTCCATAAATGAATTCCGTAAATTACATAAATTCTAGGAAATTCTAGGAAATTAATTGAATTCGATGAATTCTTTGAAGTTCAACAATCCAGCGAATTCCTTGAATTTCGTATATTCTTTCAATGTTTCGAATTTCGTAAATTCCTTTAATTCCATCAATTCCTTAAATTTCGTGGACTCCGTGATTTCCTTAAATTTCACGAATTCCTGAAATTCTATGAATTCCGTGACTTCGGTGAAATTCATGACTTCCGTGAATATCACGAATTCCCTAAATTCCTTGAATTGACTGAATTCCGTGAATTCCTAGAAGTCTATGAATTCCACGAATTCCGGAAATTTCGCGAATTCCGTGACATACATGAATTTTATTAATTTCACGCATTACATGAATTTCATAAATTCCTAGAATTGCACGAATTCAAAAAATTCTGTGAATCTCGATAATCCAGCAAATTCCTAGAATTCAATGAATTCCTTGAATTCGATCAATTCTGGGAATTCCTTGAACCTTGCTAATTTCGTAAATTCTTTAGATTTGACGAATTCAAGGGTTTACGTGAATTCCATTATTTTCCGCGAATTCCATGAATTCCGTGAATTGCATGAATTCTTCGAATTTCATGACTTCCGTAAATATCACGAATTCCCTAAATTCCTTGAATTCCTTGAATTACCAGAATTCCATGAATTCCAAAAATTCCATGAATTCCAGGAATTTCGCGAATTCCCTGACTTCCATGAATTTCATGAATTCCTAGAATTGCACGAATTCCAAAAATTCGGTGAATCTCGCTAATCCAGCAAATTCCTAGAATTCAATGAATTCCTTAAATTCGATCAATTCCGGGAATTTCATCAATTTCGTATATTCCTTGAACCTTGCTAATTTCGTAAATTCCTTGGATTTGACGAATTCAGTGGCTTACGTGAATTCCATTAATTCCGTGAATTCCATTAATTCCGCGAATTTCATGAATTCTGTGAATTTCATGAATTCCGTGAATTTCATGAATTCTGAGAATTTCATGAATTCTGCGAATTTCATGAATTCCACGAATTTTGTGGCTCCGTGAACTTCATGAATTCTGTACATTTCTTTAATTCCTTGACTTCCATGAATTTCATGAATTCCGTGAATTCTGCAAATTCCATGAATTCCTTGAATTCGATGAATTCCGCGAATTTCTGGTTTGATTCGGATTCCAATGAATTTTAAAGCTTTTAAGGTATTCTAAAAAATTTAAAAGGATATCAGAAAATATTCAATATTCGAAGCGATTTTAAGAGGCTTTATCAATTTGTATGGGATGTAAGAGATTTTCGAGGGAATTTCCGGATTTAAGAGGAATTCAAAAAGTTCGTCATTTTCTAATACATAAAACAAATATTGTAATATATTTCAACGGATTTCAATACATTTGACAGATCTTATCCTTTTCTCAGAAGTTTTAAAATATATTAACGATTTCAAGACGTTTTTCGGTATTTTTATAAATTTTTAGAAATTGTTTATAAATTTTAAGGGATTTCAAAAGATTTTAAAGTGATTACGGCATTTTCAAAAACTCCAAGAATTATAACGAGATTTCAAAGTTGTTAGAAGTTTTCAAAGAATATCGTAAAATTTGCAAAAATAAATTAAATCAAATCTTAGGGGACTTCTAGGGATTTCTAAGGATTTAGGGATTTTAGAGATTTTAAGGAATCTGAAGGGATTTGTTTTTATTTTATTATATTTTATGGGATAGTACGCGATTTTAGAGAATTTCAAAGATATCATTTTCGAAGTAATTTTAAATGGTAATACATATTTCAAGATATTTTACTCTATTCTACACCATTTTTGTGGAAAAACTAGGGATTTCATTTCATTTGATAGATTTTAAAGAATTTCAAAAGATTTCAAGGAGTTTATGATGTAATAAAAGATTCCAAGGAATTCGACGAGCTTCTTAACCTTGTCAAGGATTTTTAAAGAATTTCGTAGTATTTCCAAAAATAAATTAAATTAAATCTCAGGGGCTTTTAGGGATTTCTAGGGATTTCAGGGATATCAGACATTTCAAAGAAGTTTTGAAAAATTTTACTAGATATAACGGATTCATAGGATTAAAAATATTTCAAGGAATTTTTACAGATTTAGAAAAATTTTAAGTTATTTGAAAAGATTGACATTTTTTTCATGAATAAAAAATTTTATAATTATAAATATTATTTTATTTTATGTTACCGTCATTGTGTAACATATAATATCTTTGGTTACACTCACGATTCATTAATATGGAGTCCTCAAAACCACAAGCGTGCGAAAAGGCAGTCAGTCACCGCTGAACGCATTCAGCGTGGCTCACTCGGTCGAGTTTGAAAGCCACGGGACTCGAAGCAGCCAATGGGACGGACCATCGGTGCCTGCCGCTGGGCCTCCCACCTCCATCCAGCGTTAAGAGAGGTGGGAAGGAGCCTATAAGACCTCGCGCGCGAGGGCCAAAAGCTCAGATGAACGTCGAGGGTCCGCCTGCAATAAAATGCCAAATATTTGAAGAGTTCCATAAATTTATCCGCCAATTCTTTGGCAGGTCGTCAACAGACCAAAAACTCTGGGATTAATTTGATTGCAGGTAATTTCAAGATGGTATTCCTTCTCGGTCGTATTTGGGGTACGAAACTCGTCGATTGTTTTTGCCGAAAAACTAAAAGTAACTGATAGTAAGTGACTTTTCTTACCCCAAGTCTGAGGAGCACGATATCTTGTGAAGTGGCACCATTCACTAAAAAGCATAGGCTTAGGACCCACTCTGTCGGCTTGCGGGTTCGATTCCTGCCTCGCACTCTGTTTCTGTTGGTGGTTCGGAAGCCACCTTAAACTGTAGGTCCCCCTCTTTTCACCAAGTACCTGTGTAGGCGGTTTGTAAAGGAATAAGGAAGAAGGTGCAAGAAAAAGGTAAACCCTTAGGGGACACATCAGAAGCTTCCATTCCAACTGACTAATTTAAAAAATCATAAAATAACTGAAATAAATAAATAAATTGAGAAATAATTTGTCTCAAACTTCAGACAATCCCAACAAAATTCAAAACTATCTAAATAGTGCATTATTGAAGATTGCTTATTCGAAGAAAAAGATTTACAAAAGATCAATTTCGAACACCTTCAGAGTCTAAATTTTTCACATTCCGAAGAAGTAAGTGATTTCTAAAGAAAGAAGTAGGTGCAAAATTTTCAACGGGAAATCCTGTTTCTATCCCTTAGTGGAAAATATTTTTCGCCGATAACGATTCTCTCCCGAGTCTCTTATAAAATGCAGTGCTCTTCATACATGGGTAAACTTGTATGCACTTGTAAAATGTATGAAATTCCCTTACGTGCAGTCGTTTATTCGAGAATCTCGAATCCTTTCTAACCGAGAACAGCAAGAGGATTCTTGGAATAACGGAATAATAAAGTGGTTCGAGATTCGATTTCGTGCTGAAAGAGCGAACTATCCTTTTTCACTTCAGTTATTTAAACTCAGCAGTCAGAAACCAATCGCAGAGATATTGCTTATAAGTTATTGACATTTACACACAGTATATGGTGATGATTGGTTAACCAAAGCTGAATATTTGTTCTCTAGTATTCATAAAATGCTCAATAATTAACTAAAGCTTAGGAAATGGAGATACACTGTAACTTGGAATTAGGAACGGTTCCGTTCATGGCCGGCAGTGGCCTTGATCGTAAACCCAGACCGCCCGCACGTAAATATAAAGGGCTGGCTGAATCATTTCAATTTGGATACATGATGCAACTTACGCGCGGAGTGCGTCCCTTTGCTGATTTTCACTCTTGACTGCGCAGCCTTCTGCGCACGCCGCATAAAAAAAACACCACGGCATTAGTTCTCGGAAATCTAAATCCGGACAGCTTCAATCGAAGTCCCATTGTACTTCCTACTAAAATTCATGACAGTCATATTCTTAAGATTATTTAAAAAAAAATTTATACCAGTATAGAAGCTTCTGTCCTTTAGCGTGGATACATCAAGTCTACTCCTCAGAGCGTTTATATTATTGAATTAAAACCAGTTGAATTAGAAAAACTAATTTCCAACAAAATAGTTGAATCCTCAGTCAAAAGAGAATAGTTTTCAAACAAACACTCTTGAACTCCAAAGATACGAGCGCTCGCCAGATACGAAGATCCCCACTCCACAGCCTATTTGAGAGTCAGGCGCGCGCAAGTGCGCGCTGCTTCGAATTTGACGTGCGCGTGCGCGTAGTACGCCTGTGTGCGTTCTCACTCATCACCCCCGATATCTAAACATCGCAAGAGCGGTAGCCCCTTTCACGCTCGTATCTTTGGAGTTCCTGATTGCCGAACTTCTCGTGTCCTTGGAATTCGAGTGTAGTGGCATTTTGGATTCAAAAATATTAGTTATCAACGCAAAAGTTAATTTTCAACAAAAAATCAAGATTTTACAAATAAATAGTTTAATTTTTATATAAAATATGCTAGAAAATTAGTATATTTTTATTTTAAATCCAAAAATAGTTGCATTTAATAAAAAAGATGAATTTCTAACAAAAAATTTAATTTGAAAAAAAAAATTTCAAAGATATATAAAATATTATATATTAAGAAAATAGTTCAATTTTGACCAAAAATAAGATTTATTAACAAAATAATAGTATTTGTAACAAAATGAATGAATTTTCAACTTAATAGTCTAATTTTTAACTAAAATATGCTCGAAAATTGGTAAATTCTTATTTTAAAACAAAAACAGTTAATTCAATAAGTACGATGTCTTCGGAACAAACAGTTAAATCCTCAATGAAAAAATATTATTTTATGAACAAATGGTTGAATTTTTAACCCAAAAATATTAATCATCAGCAAAAAAGTTAATTTTAAACAAAAAAAGGTTATTCAACAAAATTGCTGAATTCTTAACCAAAAAAAAATTAATTTTGAACCAACTAGTTGAAGTTTCAATTAGGAAGAATAATTTTCTAACGAAAAAGACAAATTTCCTACAAAATTGATACATTTTCAACTAAATAGTTGAATTTTCCTCTTAAAAATACCAATTTGTAACTAAAACCGAAATAGTTAAATTTTTAGTTTAAAAGTTTGGGTTGCAGCAAAAAAAATTAACAAAATAGTCACATTTTTAACCAAAGAGATGGATGTTTAACTAATAAATTGAATTTTATACAAAGTAGTTCAAATTTGAAAAAATAAATTTAATTTTCAATCCAGAAAATTATTTTTCTACCAAAAAGGCGAATTTTCAACCAAATAGTTGAATCTTTAACTGAAAATTGTAGATTTAAACTTAAATAGTTGAATTTTTAGTCAAAAAATTAATTCTGAGAATAGAGAAAAAATGTATTTTCAACCATCAAAATTCATTTTTGTACCAAAATAGACGAACATTTAACAAAATACATGAATATTTTAACTAAAAAAAGATAACTAAATAATTTATTTAAAAAATAAAAAACTAGGCAAATCTTCCAGGCTTATTGTTATTATGAAAGAGAAAAAATTCTGCTAAATAAATATACAGAAAAAGAGCTAAATAATTTATAAAAAATACGTAGAAAAATTTAAAAATTTCAAATAACTCCGAATCTTAGTGTTTTTCACAATTATATAAATAAAGGAATATTTTTCAAAATACTCCTAACTAAAAAAGTTATAATTATAAAAAAAATAAAAATAATAAAGCTGGAAATCCCAAATTTGGACAAAACTATGAAAAAATAGAATTTTATGAATATCAAATATTCAAAATAATTATAAATGCAAAAATAAATAAATAAATTACCCAACAAGAATTCAGCCTTTGGCTCAAAACTATTTTTTTCATTGGAGATTCATCATAAGAGTTGAAAATTCATTTCTTTGTTTAAAAACTTAAATATTTTGTTAAAGCTTTTTTTTGCGTAAAATTAACTTTTTAACTGAAAATTTAACTATTTATTTTTCAATTTAAAGTTGATCGTTTTTAGATAAAAATTCCACATTTTTAAGTTAAACTACTTTCTTTAAAATTCATTTTTTCAGTTGAAGATTCATCTATTTAGTTTAAAATTTAACTATTTCCTTTTTAGTTGAAAATTTCTTGTTTTTAGGTTAAAATTCAACCAATTTTATTGATAATTGATTCAACTATTTTGTTATAAAATCCTTTTTGATTGAACATGATCTGTTTATTTGATAATTATTATTTTCTAGTTAGAATGTAACTAAAAAATTGGCTTTTGGTTGAGTAGAACAATTTTTGTTAAATTCGTCTTTTTTATTGAATTTATCTGTTTTTTATTTAAAATAAAACTTTTTTCAATTGAAAATTCAACATGAGCCTTTTTGGATAATTTAAATTTTCGGATTAAAAATTGCAACTATTTGTTTTAAAAAGAACGAAAAAGAATGCGTTTTGATAGAGGATTTAATTATTACGTTAAAAATGCTTTTTTTATTGAATTGAATTATTTTGTATGCAAAATAAAGAATCTTTTTTTGTTGAAAACTTAACTATTTTTTTAATCTTCTTCTTTAGTTAATAATTTAATTTATAGTTGATACTTCATATTTTTTGTTAAAAAAATATAACTTTTGGTTGAAAAATTAATACTTTTTTGGTTAGGAATTCAACTATTTTATCAGAAATTCGTTTCCTTTTATTGAATTCAATTATTTTCTTGAAAATTAAATTATTCTGTTAAAAATTCAAATAATTTGTTAATAAATGTTTCCCCCTCGTGAATCAGGTTTTTAAAGAAGAAAAATTGTTTGGAAAGTGATTATGGAAAGTAGGTGTTCTAAAGTTACTGTAACCCTGAAACCCTCAAAGTTGCAATTTCTATCAAGCTTCCACTTGAGAAACCTTAGAATCTCAAATTCAGTCCAACTGCATTGATATTTCAGACTCTATATACGTCGGTTAGCCACTGAGTTTCGTATTCTGTTAAACTACCATGCCTGGGAATTTTATATGGTATTCGGCTTATTGTTATTAATTTATTAATTTATTAATATATTAATTTATTATCATTATAATTGTGTCATTATTATATTTTTGTTATTATTTCAAATGGCTTAAGACGATCTAAAGGTACCGCGGCCTACCTGCCCTCTCGGCGACCTTTTTCTATTGTTCAGCGCTATACTGGATCTCGAAGTGCTGTGGCTCTCAACCTATTCTGTTGAACTAACATGCCAAGGAATTTTATAGGGTCTTCGTCTTATTGATATTAATTTATTATCATTTTCATTGTATTATTATTTAAAACGGCTTAAGACGATCTAAAGGTACTGTGTCCTACCTGCCCTCTCGGCGACCTTTTTCTATTTTTCAGCCCTGTACTGAATCTCGAAGCGCTGTGGCTCTCAACCTATTCTTTTAAACTACCATGCCAAGGAATTTTATAGGATCTTCGTCCCTTTGACATTAATTTATTATCATTATCATTGTATTATTATTTAAAACTGATTAAGACGATTTAAAGGTAACGCGGCCTACCTGTCCTCTCGACGACCTTTTTCTATTTTCCAGCCCTGTACTGAATCTCGAAGCGCTGTGGCTCTCAACCTATTCTTTTAAACTACCATGCCAAGGAATTTTATAGG
>JAWWLR010000158.1:3852199-3863509 GCA_035041075.1 Acraspis erinacei | reverse complement strand
CAAGATAAAATAAGGGGAGGGAAAGTAGGGGAAGTGAAGAGAGATCAGTGAAGCGTTAGTAGGAAAAGTGAAAGGAAATTAAGGGAAGGATTGTACGGCAAGGTATAAGAGATAGAATGAGAGGAATTTGGCGAAGTGAGGGAAGTAGAGCTAAATCAAGTTAGAGTAATGAGGGGAGGGAAAGTAGGAGCATTGAAGAGAAATATGTGGAGGGAAGTAGGAGAAGTGAAGAGGTATAGGGAAGAGGGAAGCAAAGTAAATGAGGGGAGATAAATGGGGAAAAGTAGAAGAATAACTGGAGGGAAGTAAGGGAAGTGATTAGAAATCAGGGAAGTGAATGTAGGGGAAGTGATGGGGAATTATGGTTAGTAATAGGTGGAACAGTATGAAAGTGGTGAGAAGTGAATAAAGGGAAAGTAGGAAAAGTAAAGGGAAATTAATGGAGGGAATGTAGGGCAAGGTATAAGAGATGGAATGAGAGGAATTAGGAGAAGTGAGGGAAGTCGAGTTAAATAAAGTTGGGGTAATGAGGGGAGGGGAAGTAGGAGCAGTGAAGAGAAATAAGGGGAGGTAATGTAGGAGAAGTGGGGAGAAATAAGGGAAAGGGAAGCAAGTGAAAAGAGCCGAAATAGAAGGAAAGTAAAAACGGAGAAAATTGGGAAGGAAGGTAAGGAAGGGGAATTGAGGGGAAGCGAGGAGAAATGAGAGGCGTAAGGAAAAAGAGAGAAGGGGAGCAATTGGAAGTTAGAGTAATGAGGAGAGGGCAGCGAAGAGAAATAACTGAAGGGAAAAAAAAGAAATAAGGTGAAATGAGGGAAGCAAAAGTAGGGAAAGTGATGGAAAGCGATGGGAGAAAATGTGGGGGAAATCAGGGAAGGTAAAGTTAAGGGCAGTAAGGGAAGAGAAGGGGAGGTGAAGGAGGTGAAGTGAAGAGTATAAGAGGAGGGATACAGATTAAGTTGTGGGAAATAAAGGAAGGGAACGTGAGGGGAAGTAAGAAGAATTAATGGGAGGGGAAACAGGTGAAGTTAGCGGAAATAAGGAGAAACCGTGGAAGGTAACAGTCAGAAAAAGTTAAATCTCTAATTTATTATTTTATACAAAGAAAATTTTTAAATAAAAAATATTTACGTCTTTTTTGACCAAAAATTTCAATTAGGTTCCACTAACTATGCAAATGTCTTCACATTGTGTAGTTACACAGTTTTGTACATGGTGGTCAACTGCACATTCCACATTCTTTATGGCATAAAATTTTCAAGGAATTTTCAAATTCATGCTCTGGATGAAAAGGCACAAAATAGGTGAAGGGATGCAAAATTAATTTTTTAATCAATATTGTGCTCATCTAAAATCAAAATATTATTTTCAAAAATAATAATGTTCCAAATTTATACATTTTAGGAAAATACTTAACTCATACTTTTTTATACAATTATTTTTGAATTTTTGAAAAACGCTTACAGTTTTTAATGTGTAAAACTTAAAAAAGAAGAAAGAAAAATAGGATTTAAAAATTAATTTTTTAAAAACATTTTTCTCAAATACTACGTACTTTAGAATTTGCATTATTGTAAAAAGTGTCGTTTTCCACATTCAGCATTTTTCGTTATTACATTTTTTATCTTGAATCCTTTTTATGGACAGTGCTCCACTTTTTTAATAAAAAGGGATTTTTTCCAATTTTTCTTTAAAAATATGAACTTAAGAACAAAAAATGTCGATGCCAAAAAATTAATACATTGTTCGCCAATAGTAACTGAAGTAAAACTGAAATCAAAAACTAAGCAGCTTTGGTAAATCAAACACTTAAAAGTTTTTTTATAACTCATCCGATTTAATAAAAAAACATTCGTTCAAATTATTATTTATTTGTAATTCTTTAAAAATTACATAACTTTAAACGTCTTTTGAAGATTCAAAAATAATTATAATTTAAAAAAAGAAATAAAAAAAGTAAATAAATAGGGGTTAATTCTTTTATAGGAAAATATTTATTTTTTAAATGAACACCCTATTAATCAAATGTTTATCTATATATGAAATGGATCACTCATATGAAAACCTTAGGATTAAAAAAGTACTGTCACTTTATTTTGCAGTATTTATGTACAAGTAACTTTTATTTCCTATAGAATTTATCTGATACAGTAAAATAAGTTTATTTAAATTTGAATGTAAAGGTTTTTCAAACTTATTTACTGTATCCGAATCTGTATTTGTGTTTTTCACCAAAATAATGGTTATTTACAGGGGAATTCGGATGGATCGAAAAAATAAAAATTGGAAATGAAATTGCTTTAAATAGATTCATCTATATATAGTGCTTTCAGGGTTTAAGAAAATTGATAATATTAAAAATATTATCATAATAAGTATTTCTGAAAAAGGATCCTCTATCGATTTCTGTAGTAGCTTAATGGTAAAAGCACGAAACCGGCAATCTGAAGACTTGTGGTTCGATTCCCAACGGAGCGAAAGGAGATCTTTTTTCAGAAAAAAATTAACTTTGATAATATTAATTTTTTCAGTTTTTATAGGACAAAATCTTATTTTTATAAAGCTCAACTAACATAATTCTTAAAAGCTTTTTAAAGTTAATTTTGTTTGTTGACGAGGTAGGCTTTTTTATTTCCGATTTTTTCTCGACCCATTTTGGTGGAAAGGGATTCTAGTCATTTCATATCTGATTTCTTCATTTCTTCCATTTCTTCAAATTAAAAAAAAGAAAAACAGATATTGGAAATCGAAAAACCAATAAAAAATTTTTTTGTAAATATGAAGATATCAGATTTTTATCTCGCAGCGTTATTAAGGATTTCTACCAAATTAATTTTCAAACCACACAAAATAAATATCCTGCAACTATTTTTTTGCAGGCATTTTTTCTCGAAAATATAACTAAAAATGCATAAAAAAATTGCAAAAATTCACTCTGATGAAACTACGTACGCGTATAAGAAAATCACGGTTGCCCTTGAAGTGGGTGGTGGGTGGGGGTGCTAATATCTCCTTGGAGGACTGGATACAAGGGTAAAATGTACAAAAATTAGTGAATTTGGTTTGGAAATCTTATTTTAAAAATTAAATTCTACTATCTTCTATAGCAGATTTTTTTCAAAAATATGTATTATATATAAAAGGAAATTAAAATTTCAGAAATTTAGAATTAATTGAAATTCAAATTCCCGAGAGGAAAACAACCCCTAAAAATGTGGTTTAGGGGAACTGTAAATTTTCATCCAAATAGGATGACTTTTTAATAAAATTGTTCAATTTTCAAAAAAATAAATGTAATTTTAACTAAATAATTGAATTTTTAATACAAAAAATGAATTATTAACTGTCAAGATTAATTTTATCCTTAAATAGATACATTTTTAACAAGGTTTCATCAGCTTTAAAGGAATTAGTTGAATTATCAACTAAAAAAATAAAATTTTAACCAAAAAGTTGAATTTTTAAATAGAAAAGAAAAATTTTCTACCAAAAATTAAATTAATATATAAAAAAAATTATTTTTCAAGAAGAAGTTCAATTTTGAACCAAAGTATTTTTTTAACTTTTTTTTTTAAAATACATGAATTTTCAAGTAAAATCGTTAAATTTAAAATAGAAACTGAAATATTTAAATTTTTAGGTTTTTTGGTTTCCAACAAAATCGTTCAATTTTTAACTGAAAAATATTAATTTCCAATAAAAAATGTAATAGAAACATTTTAAATTAAAGAAAATAATTTTCAACTACAAAAAACGACCTTTGAACCAAAAAGATACATTTTTAAGCTGAAAGAATAATAAACTTTCAAAAAAATAGTTTAATTTTTCACTGAAGAAAAATTTACAATCAGAAGCGAAATAGTTAAATTGTCAGTTAAAAGAATTAGTTTGAAAAAAAAAATTTCAACTATACAAACTTTTTCAGAAAAATAGTTCAATTTTCGATCAAAAATATCAATTTTTAATCAAAAAGATTAAATTTTGACCAAAACTGACGAATCGTCAACAAAATAGATGAACTCTTAACCAAATATTTAAATTTTCAACTAAAAAAGATAAATTATTAACTAAAAAGTGAATTGTTAAATTTTCAGTTAAAAAAATTAATTCACAAGAAAACCAAAAATTTCAACAATATATTTAAACAAAGTAGATTATTGCTATCATTTTTTTTTAATTTTCAGTTGAATTTTTAGTCAAATAAAGTAATTTTTAGTTAAAAAACTGACTATTTAGACAAAAAAACAAATCTTCAACAAGTAAATTTTTTAACAAAAACATGGATTTTCAACGAAGAAGATTAATTTTCTACCAAAAAAGACAAATTTTTAATAAAATACGGTAATTTCCAACCAAATAGTAGCATTCTCAAACCAAAAAATTAATTTTTAACAATCAGAAGAAGAACAGTTAAATTTTCAGTTGAAAGAATAACTTAAAAAAAACAACGAATTTTCAACTAAACAAATTTTTCCAAAAAAATAGTTCAATTTTCAACCAAAAATATACATTTTTACTTAAAAAAAACTTTGACACAAAAAGACGAATTCTTAACAAAATAAATGAATTTTTAACCAAATACGTAAAAGTGTTCTACGCAGAATAATTTCTACACAGAAATTAAAATAGTTTAAAACTGTTATTTTTTCCTACACAAAATGTTTCCGACACAAAATATTCCTACACAGAATTTAATACTGTTCTATTTTTCTACACAGAATATTTCCTACACAGAATACAATATTGTTTAATCCTGTTATTTTTTTCCGACACAAAATATTGTATGCACAGATTATTTCTTACACAAAATTTAATATTGTTTATACTGTTATTTTTTCCGACACCACATATTTCTTACACAGAATCCAAAATCGTTTAATACTGTTATTTTTTTCCTGCCCAAAATTTTATCTAGGCACAATTTTTCCTGCACAGAATTTAATATTGTTTATACTGCTATTTTTTCCTGCACAAAATATTGTGTGCATAGAATATTTTCTACACAGAATTTAATACAGATATATTTTTCCTTCACGAAATTTTGTCTACACAGAATATTTCCTACGCAGAATATAAAATTGTTTAATATCGCTATTTTTTTTCTTTACAAAATATTTTCTGCACAAAGCATTTCCTACACGGAATTTAATATTGCTTAACACTGTTCTATTTTTCCTACACAACATTATATCTACAAAGAATTGAATATTATGTAAGGCTCTTATATTTTACGTACACAATTCTTTAGTTTACACAAAATATTTCTTGAACGGAATTTAATAAGGCTTAATTCTGTTATTTTATTTCTATACAAAATAATTTCTACACAGAATTTAATATTGTTTAATACTGTTATTTTTTGTCTACACAAAATATTTTCTAAACTGAATTTTATATTGTCTCATACTTTTATATTTTTCTATACAACACTTTTTCTAGACTGAATATTGCCTAAACAGAATTTAATATTGTGTAATACTGTTACATTTTTCTATACAACATTTTTTCTAGACAGAATATTGCCTACACAGAATTTAGTAATGTGTAATACTATTATATTTTTCTTACACAACATCTTTTCTAAACAGAATATTTACTTCGCAGAATCCAATATTTTTTAATACTGTTATTTTTTCCTACACAAAATGTTGTATACACAGAATCTTTCCTGTACAGAATCCAATATTGTTTAATACTGTTATTTATTTCCTACAACAATTTCTTTCTAGACAAAATATTTCCTACACCGAATTAATTATTGTTTAATACTGTTATTTTTGTCCTACACAAAATATTGTCTGCACACATTATATCCTGCCCAGAATTTAATACCGTTTAATACTGTTACTTTTTCTAGACAAAATATTGTCTGCACAGAATTTAATATTATTTAATCCTTTTATATTTTTCCTACACCAAATTTTGTTTAGACAGAATATTTCCTACACAGAATTTAATATTGTGTAATACTATTATATTTTTCTTACACAACATCTTTTCTAAACAGAATATTACCTTCGCACAATCCAATATTTTGTAATACTGTTATTTTTCCCGACACAAAATGTTGTGTACACAGAATGTTTCCTGCAGAGAATCCAATATTGTTTAATACTGTTATATATTCCCAAAGTAATTTCTTTCTACACAGTTTATTTCCGACACAAAATTAATTATTCTTTAATACTGTTATTTCATTCCTACATAAAATATTTTCTACCCAGAATTTAATACTGATATATTTTTCGCACACAAAATGTCTTGTACACAGAATATTGCCTACACCGAATATAAAATTGTTTAATACTGTTATTTTCATTTTTCACAAAATATTGTCTGCACAAATTATTTCCTATAGAGAATTTAATATTGTGTAATACTGTTATATTTTTCTACATAACATTTTTCCTAGACAAAATATTGCCTATACACAATTTAATATTGTGTAATAATATTATATTTTTCTTACACAACATCATTTCTAAACAGAATATTACTTTCGCAGAATCCAATATTTTTTAATACTGTTATTTTTTTCTACACAAAATGTTGTATACACAGATTGTTTCCTGCACAGAATCCAATATTGTTCAATACTGTTATACATCTCCTACAATAATTTCTTTATATACAAAATATTTCCGACACAAAATTAATTATTGTTTAATACTGTTATTTCGTTCCTGCACAAAATATTTTCTACCCAGAATTTAATATTTATATATTTTTCGTACACAAAATGTCTTGTACACAGAATATTGCCTACACAGAATATAAAATTGTTTAATACTGTTATTTTTCTTCTTCACAAAATATTGTCTGCACAAATTATTTCCTACACAGAATTTAATATAGCTTCTATTTTTCCCACACAACATTTTTTCGCCCGAAATATTTCCTTGACAGAATTTAATATATACATAAAATTTTATCTAAGCATAATATTTCCTACACAGAATACAATATTGTCTATTAATGTTATTTTTGTCCTATACAAAATATTTCCTGCAAAAAGTATTTCCTACCAAGAATTTAATACTGTTTAATAGTGTTACTTTTTTTCTACACAAAATATTGTCTGCAAAGAATTTAATATTATTGAATACTTTTATAATTTTCCTACACAAAATTTTGTTTAGACAGAATATTTCCTACGCAGAATTTAATATTTTGTAATACTGTTATATCTATCCTACAATAATTTATTTTTACACAGAATGAATTTAATATTGTTTTATACTTTTATATTTTTCTACATAACACTTTTCCAAGACCGAATATTGCCTACAGAGAATTTAATATTGTTTAATACTGTTATTTATATCCTACAACAATTTCTTTCTACACAGAATATTTCCCACACGGAATTGATTATTGTTTAATACTGTTATTTTTATCCTACACAAAATATTGTCTGCAACAACTATTTCCTACCCAGAATTTAATACTGTTTAATGCTGTAACTTTTTTTTCTACAAAAAATATTATCTGCCAAGAATTTAATATTATTTAATACTTTTATATTTTTCCTACACAAAATTTTGTTTGGACAGAATATTTTCTACACAGAATTTAATGTTGTGTAATACTGTTATATTTGCCCCACACAACATCCTTTCTAAACAGAATATTTCTTGCAGAGAATCCAATATTTTTTAATACTCTTCTTTATTTATTACACAAAATATTGACTCCACAAAGTATTTCCTATACAAAATTTAATATTGTGGAATACTGTTATATTTTTCCTACAAAATATCTTTTCTAAACAGAATATTTTCTGCGCAATATCAAATATTGTTTAATACTGTTATTTATTTCCTACAATAGTTTCTTTCTACACAGAATATTTCCCACACAGAATTAATTATTGTATAATACTGTTATTTTTATCCTACACAAAATATTGTCTGCACAAAGTATTTCCTACCCAGAATTTAATACTGTTTAATGCTGTTACTTTTTTCTACAAAAAATATTGTCTGCAAAGAATTTAATATTATTTAATACTTTTATATTTTTCCTACACAAAATTTTGTTTAGACAGAATATTTCCTACGCAGAATTTAATATTGTGTAATACTGTTATATCTTTCCTACAATAATATCTTTCTACACAGAATGAATTTAATATTGTTTAATACTTATATATTTTCTACACAACACTTTTCCTTGACCGAATATTGCCTACACAGAATCCAATATTGTGTAATACTGTTATGTTTTTCCCACACAACATCTTTTCTGAACAGAATATTTGTTGCACAGAATCCAATATTTGTTAATACTGTTCTTTGTTTATCACCCAAAATATTGACTGCACAAAGTATTTACTATACAAAATTTAATACTTCTTAATACTGTCATTTTTTTCCTACACAAAATATTGTATGCACAGAATATTTCATGCACAGAATCCAATATTGTTTAATACTGTTATTTATTTCCTACAACAATCTCTTTCTACACAAAATATTTCCCAGACCGAATTAATTATTGTTTAATACTGTTATTTTTATCGTACACAAAATATTGTCTGCACAATGTATTTCCTACCCAGAATTTAATACTGTTTAATGCTGTTACTTTTTTTCTACAAAAAATATTGCCTGCAAAGGATTTAATATTATTTAATACTTTTATATTTTTCCTACACAAAATTTTGTTTAGACAGAATATTTTCTACACAGAATTTAATATTGTGTAATACTGTTATATTTTTCTTACACAACATCTTTTCTAAACAGAATATTTCTTGCACAGATTCCAATATTTTTTAATACTGTTATTTTTTTCCTACACAAAATATTTTCTATACAGGAGCTAATACTGTTATATTTTTCCTACACAAATTTTTTCTACAGAGAATATTTCCTACACAGAATTGATATTGTTTATACACTTAATTTCTTTCCTAGACAAAATATTTCCTACATAGAATTTAATATTCTTTAATAATGTTATTTTTTCCAACACAAAATATTTTCTACAAAGAATTTAATATTGTTTCATAATTTTATATTATTTATACAAAAAATACTTTCGACACAATATATTTCATACACAGGCTCCTGGAAATATTTTTAAAATACTGTACACAATATTTATTGGAATTCGATAATCTCGGCAATTTCAAAATTCAGGTTTTAAAATTCTTGGAATACTAGTTTTGGTATTCTTTCCTTCTTTTGGGAATTTCAATTGTTTAGGAAATTTTTTTGTCGGTAATTATTTTTTGGATATTTTTCTACACACAGGACATTCAAATTCGTCCAAATTATGCCATCTTGTATAAATCAGAGTATCTGGTATTATCTTTATTGACTGATATACAGTATTATGACTCGCTATTGATAGGTTTGAGAAATAAACGAAATTGGTTCACACGAGCTTTGAAAATTGAATATGTAACTATCTCGACAATAATTTAGATAACGTGACACAATTATTTCAAACTATTTACCCAAATATTCAGATGTTTGATTACCGGACTAAAAAGCTTAATGATCGTTAAATTATAATTAACGCTAAAATTTTATGTGCGAAATTTTATTGCAATATTCCAAATTATAGTATCGCATTGACATTTTTTAAATTTAAATTTTAAAGCTGAAACAGGAATTTGAATCTGGATATTTCTATTATAATTGATAAAAATATAAAAGAAACATGAAATCAGGGCTCGGAATAATTTCAGAGATAAAAATTGGGTAATTGGTGGCATAAATTTGGAAAAACTGTAGCTAAATATAATTATAGAGAATTATTGTTAATAAAATGGAAATGTTCCCAAAGTAAAAATGAACGAAAGTAATAAAATTAAGAAATTTCAAATTGCCAAACTGATAAAATTTAGGAAATTATATAATATGTGGGAGACGGGGTTGAAATTTTCAGAATTCACTAATTAAATTTTTTTTCTAATTTTGGATTTCTGATTTCAAAATTGATGTATTTCTGAGTTTTTATATTCTTTCAAACTTTGACTTTCGAAATATTTCAATTATAATTAACTAATTTTGATTTAAAATTTAAAAAATGTAGATACGCTTTTTCTTACAAAGATCAGCGGTTTAAGGTTACCCTCGAATCCTGGTAAAGAGACTTGACATGTACATGCGCTATTCTATATCAGGAACTGGGTCTGCAGTTTGACCGAGATCCTTCTGAATAAAAACGTATCTACGCAGATGTCTTTTTGTCATCAGGATCTGAGGACTCAACCAGTCCTAAATCTTAGAATTCCTATAAATAGGCTATATTTTTGTCCAGGTGTATTTTTTCTTTACCACGAAAGCTTGAAAAAATCTATCTTTTGCTATTTATTTTCTAATATAAATTCAAGTCTCTTTTTCCGCCTCCTCTTTTCTCTACCTCGACTTATCCTTTATCTATTCATTTCAATCTTTTTCTATCACTCTTAATCTTTTCGTCTATATTTTTCAATCTCCTCTTCCCTATTTTATCGTATCACACGTCTGGCAATGTATAGAATGAGATAGAGAAAAGGAAATTGAAAAATAGAGACGGGAATTTTCGATTAAGAGACATAGAAAAAGATTGACATGAATAGACAAAGAATAGAATCATATAGGGAAGAGGGTATTAAAAAAGATAGAGGTAGATAGATGTAGGATACGATGAGATAGCTAAGAGATTAAAAAAGATAAATGGGAATTCCGATTAATAGACAGATAGAAAAAGATTGAAGTGGACAGATAAAGGATAGGATGAGATAGAAAAGGGCCTAGAGAAAGACAGACGTGAATTCAGATTAACAAAGAGATAGAAAGATATCTATTTTTTTAAATAATCAAAAGCGTGAAAAATACCTGGGTTGCTGCATATGGCAAGTTTCCAGAATGGCGATATCGGCATTTACGGTAGACCTCTCGATAACACTTTGCCTTCTGGAATCCGGTTCATCAAATCTATCGCTGTCTTCCGTATTCGATCTTAGGAAAATATCGTGATCACCCTCGTTAATTTCATCTCGCGAAATTCTTCGATCTGGTCGAGAATTTGTTTCCAGGGGTATATTATCTGCACTGCGAACTTTGCGACAGAGTCGTGATGTGGATCCATGCCTCCGTAGAAATTCCTTCAAAGAGATTACAGTTACTATATTTCCTTGCTAATTTCACACTAGGACTAGCCGAAAATAATTTTTCTTTTTAGAGCGAGGTGACACCACTGTGCTTTAAAGTTGGTCCCTCGTTTTTACAGGAGAGGGAGAGGGAGACGAAGAGGGAGAGGGAAAGGGAGAGAGATAGAGGGAGAGAGAAATGCAGGGGGAGAGGGTAGAGGGAG
>JAWWLR010000158.1:3792806-3812722 GCA_035041075.1 Acraspis erinacei | reverse complement strand
GTCACGTGGAGCGGTACGCCGCCCAAACGTCACGTGGAGCGGTACGCCGTCCAAACGTCACGTGGAGCGGTACGCCGTCTAAATGTCACGTGGAGCGGTACGCCGACCAAGCGTCACGTGGAGCGGTACGCCGTCAAACCGTCACGTGGAGCGGTACGCCGTTTAAACGTCACGTGGAGCGGTATGGAATGGAGGGATCGATGTGTGATAATCATGATAACTAGCGAAATATACTTAAAGAGACCCACTCATTCGTAGAATTCTGATGTGATTCTTCAGATGTTTCAGACGATCCTGTGAGCCCGACTTCAGTCGTTTGCCTCGTCACCACGTGCATCATCACCGTCGAATCGAGACAGATCATCGACACTCGCAAAGCTGCGACTATTCGAGACGTCCACCAATTGCAGAAACCGATACCGAATCTCAGCATTTCGGTTTGCCAATCCTCAGCATCAGCGAACCCAGTCCTCCAGATGAGGCTGACAATTGTGTGGATGATTATTTGTAGGATTTGCTTGCCGAGGACTTCCCCAAGGAGCTCCTCGTCTGACTGATAACGATTTTCTTCTCATCAAGTTAATCAAAAATTAATTAATTAATTAATTAATTAATTAACTAATAAATTAATTATTCAATTAAGCGATCCAGGCGTCAGATCATCAAGTACCTCGGCAAAGCAACGACTAATTTCAGATCGTGTCTCATTTTTATGAACATGTATGTGTGTGATATTAATTATCGAACTTGGTTATTTTCAAGAAAAAAAAGACGTGATTGTTACGTCGAAGAGCCATTCAGGAATCTGGACTCATAATTTGGCTACAAGTTGACGTGAAATTATTGAGGCTGATCGTCTATTTTTTATCATAATTAAACTATTGTTAATATTAATTCATTATTAAGATGGTCCAAACTCATTAATAAATCTAGAACGTTCTAACAAGTTCTTGAACATTCTAGGAAACTCTATAAAGTTCTAGACATTTCTAGAACATTCTAACAAGTTCTAGAACATTCTGGAAATTTCTAGTGCAGTTCTGGGAAGACCGCAACTGGGGGAACAAAAACCGAGAGGTTGGTGAGCATCTCATTCAAACGTAAAAAAAATTAATGTGATTTTTAACACATTTTTTTAATTTGGATAAAATTATTAATTATTTAGAAAAACTACAATCTGCGGACAAGACTTTCAGTTTATTGGAATTTTTGGACCATTTTAATTCCCCATGGACCTTGTACTCCTTATCAGGGATTTTTCTTGCGTCTTCGATTATACATACTGCGTATGTGAAGGCAACAGCAGCAATTCTGGGAACAATGGAACGTATCTGCGAGAAATCGAGAATCTGGGGAACAGAAGCGAAAGATGAAACTTTGATTACAGAACTAAACAAAGAAACCGCGCTTCCATCGAGTCTCCAAATTCTTTCTCATATTTCAGTGCAAGAAGACTGTTTCTGGATTTAATCCAGAAAATTCTTCTTAAGAGAAAATATTTACCAGAGAGACTTCGACGCGTTAATCGTCAATTATAAAATTAATTCACGTCGAACTCACGTCGAATTCCTTTGAATTCTTCCAATCTTTTTTAATTCCTTTCAATTCTTTTAGATTTTTTTAAATTCTGTTAACTTCCTTGAAATGTTCTGAATTTCTCGGAATTCCCTAAATTTGCAGAAACACCTGAAATTCCTTGATTTTTCTGAATTCCTTTCTATCCTTTAAAAAATTTTATTCCGTAAATTTCTTAAATATTCTGAATCTCATGAATTCTCTGGACGTCTTGAATATTCTGGATTCTCCGAATTTCTTAAATTCCCTGAATTCTATTAATTTCCTTAATTTTATGAATTCCATCAATTCCCTTAATTCGATTTTCTGAATTCACGGAATTCTATAGATTTCCTGATACCTCTGAATTCAACCTTCGAATTCCCGAAATCCTCTCAATTTATTTAATTCTATTAATTTCTTCAATTCTTCTGAATCATAGAAATTCTCTGAATTATTTGAATTCCCAGAATTCTCTGATTTTCCTGAATTATTTGATTTCCTTAAATTCTATGAGTTCTTTAATTCCACGAATTCCCGAAATTCTCTGATATCTCTGAATTCATTCTTCAAATTTCCGGGATTCTCTCGGTTTCTTGAATTCTCTCCATTTATTCAATTCTCTGAATTTTTAATTCCCTGAATTCCTAGAATTCTCGAAATTCTCTGAGATCTATGAATCTAAGCTGCGAATTCTTAGAATTTTTTCAAGTTATTCAATTCTATCAACTTTCCTAAATTGTCTGATTTTCCTGAATTCTTTTATTTCCCTGAATTCTCTGAAATCTTTGAGTTTTTTTATTCTATTAATTCCATAAATTCGACGAATTCTCGAAATTTCCTGATATCTCTGAATTTATTGTGCGAATTTCCGAGATTCTCTCAGTTTCTTCATTTCTCTGAATATATTCAATTCTCTCAATGTATTCTATTCTTCTGATTTTTTTTAATTCCCTGAATGCATTGAATTCTATTATTACCTTGGATTCTCTGAATTTCCTGAATTCTATTGATTCCTCAAATTCCTTCAATTTTGTTAATTCCATTAATTCTCTGAATTCTATTAATCTATTAATTTCGCAAATTCCCTGAATTCTATTAATTCCACAAGTTCCCTTGAATTTTCTGAATTCCTTGAATATTCTGAATTCCTCAACTTTTCTTCATTCTTTGAATTTTCTACATTTCTTGAATTCACTGAATTCCTCGAATTCCCTTAATTCCTTGAATCCATTGAAGTCCTTGAACTCACTAGATTTCTTGAATTAATTGAAGTTCTTGAATTCGCCGGATTCTTTGAATTCACTCAATTCCTTGAATTCACTGAATTCCTTGAATTCATTGAAGTCTTTGAACTCACTAAATTGCTTGAATTAATTGAAGTCTTTGAATTCGCGGAATTCTTTGAATTGACTCAATTCCTTGAATTCACTGAATTCCTCGAATTCTCTTAATTCCTTGAATTCATTGAATTCCTTGAAGTCCTTGAATTCTTTGAACTACTCAATTCCTCGAATTCTCTTAATTGCTTGAACTCATTGAAGTCCTTGAACTCACTGAATTCCTTGAATTCACTGAATTCTTTGAATTCACTCAAATCCTTGAATTCACTGAAATCCTCGAATTCTCTTAATTCCTTGAATTCATTGAAGTTTCAATTAAGTTTTAATTCTCTTACTTGCTTAAATTCCTTGAATTTACTGAATTCCTTGAATTTACTAAATTCCTTGAATTCACTGAATTACTTGAATTCCTTGAATTCACTGAATTACTTGAATTCTCTTAGCTACTTAAATTCTCTGAATTCCTTGAATTCTCCTAATTCCACAAATTCTCTGAATTTCTGAAATACTCTTAATTCTTTGAATTCTGATAATTCCATGAATTCCTTGAATTGTGTCAATTCCTTGAATTCCTTGATATCTTTAAATTCCTCGAATTTACTGAATTTTTGAATTCTCTGAAATCCCTGAAATCCCTGAATTCCTTCTCCCTAATTAACTGGATTCTGTGAATAACTTTGATTATGTGAATTCCATAAATTCTATTAATTACACGAATTTCCTGAATTCTGTTAATTCCTTAAATTCTATTAATTCCACAAATTCCCTGAATTTCGTTTCTCTCAATTTCTTCAATCTCTCTGATTTTTCTTCAATTTTCTAAATTCATTGAATTTTCTTATTGCCTTGGATTCTCTGAATTCCACAAGCTCCCTTGAATTTTCTGAATTTCTTGAACTTTCTGAATTCCCTGAATTTTCTTAATTCTTTGAATTCTTTTAATTCTTTTAATTCTGTTAATTCCTTGAATTCTCTTAATTCTTTGAATGCTGTTAATTCCTTGAATTCTCTTAATTCCATAAAGTTTCTGAATTCTTGGAATTCTCTTAATTGCTGGAATTCTCTTAATTCCTTGAAGTTCTTGACTCTTGACTCTCAACTACTTGAATTCTTTGAACTCACTAAATTTACTGAATTTCAGGAAGTTTCTGAATTCCTTGAATTCCTTAAATTCCCTTAATTCCTTGAATTCCCTTAATTCCTTGAATCCTCGTAATTTCTCGAATTCCTTGAATTCTCTTAATTCCTTGAATTCCTTGAATTTACTGAATTTCTTGAATACTCTTAATTCTTTTAATTCTCTTACCTACTTCAATTCCTTGAACTCACTGAATTCCTTAAATTCTCTCAACTGCTTTAATTCTTTGAACTCACTAAATTTACTGAATTCCATGAAGTTTCTGAATTCCTCGAATTCACTGAATTCTTTGAATACTCTGAATTTCTTGATTTTAATGAATTCCTAGAATTCTCTTAATTCCTTGAGTTCTCATAATTCCTTGAGTTCTTATAATTCCTTGAATTCTCTCCATTCACTGAATTCTGTCAAATCTTTAAATGCTTGAATTCTCTGCATTCCCTAAATTCTGTAAATTACCGAAATCTCAAAATTCCATGAAATCCTAAAATTCTTGTTTTTCCCTGAGATGAATTCCTTCAATTACTAGTTCCTTGCATTTTGGGAATTTCGCGAATTCCTAGAATTCTCTGAATTCATTGAAATCTCGTAACCTCTCATTGAATTACTGAAATTCTCTCCACTTTTTTTTAATTTATCTGAATTAGTTTTAATATCTTGAAGTCCTCGGAATTCGGGGAATTCGTCGAATTAAGTAAATTTGAAGAATTAAAGGAATTTTGATTATTGAGGACTAATTTAATTAATACAGATGAATTTAGATCACTCTTGGAATTTGGTGGAATTCAGAAGATTTAAGAATAATTGCAAAAGAATACATAGAATTTAAAAAAAATCATAAGAATTCAAATGAATTCCAGTGAATTCCAAATAATACTAAATAATATATTTTTCCGGAGAATAATTAGTAAACTTCTCCGCTGTTTTCCTAGATTATTGGACATTTAAATTAGAGTTTATCTTAAATTAAAATTCAATTAATATTTTTTAGCATAAAATGATTAATGGTACTAAATCACTAATTAATTATTGATGATACTGATATGGAAAATAAGTACCACTTAAGGAAATATGTCTGAAGTAAATCTAAATATACCTACATATCTCGTAAATTAAAAAACATCTGGGAGTCATTTTCAAGATTTATTGCATTTCAAAATCAATTTGTGACCTCAAAATAGACCTACCTGATTGCATTTCAACCTTCTCGGAATTGTTGGTGAATTAGTGTATTGAAGAGCAGCTGCAACTACTTAGTGTTCAAGTAACCGAAACTCAATAATCGATCAGTTGCGTTTGAGACAGAAGCTCACTTCCTGAGTACATATAGGCAACAATGTTTCAATCTATTTTATAAATATTCCTACACATTTTTAGTTGAAAAATAATTCTCATGAGATAAATTACGAAATTTCGATTCTTTCAATTTTTAATCCTTCAAATCTAGTAGCTTTAATTTGAATAATTAAGAAGTTAATCAATTTTATCAAGGTGTAGCATTAATAATCTTTTACAACAGTGAGGTTAGGTTATCAAAAGCATGGTTCTGTCTGAGAGACCGCACGGCCATACCTCCCACATTCAAGCTAAACTTTGTGTGTCTCATCTTAAATTTTAAATACCTTGAAACTAATTCGAACATAAATATATAATTGCGAGGCTAACGTGGTCGTGCGGTATAACATACCGCATATGAGATTCTAAAATGAACTTTTAATTTAAAGCTACTAATAACGACAGCCTCGAGGAAGACCAGAGTAGGGAGGAACCCGCATAGCAGATGCATGTTGCGGTCTGTGCGACCGCACGGCCATACTTAAAGTTTAAGTTTCTCAAACCTACAAGTTTTATTCTACTCTAAATCTTCAAAGAGGGAATATTTCTTCTCAGCTAAATTCTTCAAGGTTAAAATTGTAAGAAAACAAATTTTTTATCAAATCTAGAATATTTTATTTATTATTAAGTGTTGAAGTTTAAAGTCTTGAAATATCAACGGGAATTCATATTTGAAAGTTTTTAACTTTCAATCCTTCAAAAAATAATACTTGAAATTTGATTTCCTAATTAGATAGAACACAGCATTTTAGAACTGTTGATTTTTATTTTTTTTTAAAACTTCAATTTTACGAAATCAAGAATATTTTAATTATTATCAAGCATTTACATGAAAAAATTTCAAACATCTAAAGTAATTTATATTTTAAATGTTAGAACTTCCAATTCTTCAAATGTGATTACTTGAAATTTAAAGTCATTCATAATGAAAGTTCTAATAATTCAAAGTGGGTCTTTTCATTTTAAGTTTAGCCAGATACATACAGCTTTTATTTATTTTTTTAACCAAGAAAGGGCTCAAAGTAAAATTACCGAATTTAATCCCAAAAACTCCTTTGAATTCACTTCAATTACTTTAAATTCCTTTGAATTCTTTAAAGTTGTCTTAAACTTTTTCAAATTGCTACTTGCTTTAAAATAATTTCATACTCTTTTGAAATCCTTTAACTTCCTTTACATTTTTTGAATGCTTTGGAATTCTTTGAAATTCTTCCATTTCCTGAATTCCACGAATTCCCTTAATTTCCTGAATTCTCCAAAATCCTTCAATTCTTTAAATTCCTTCACTTCTTTGGAGTCCTGCAATTCTCTGAATTCTTTTCATTAGATTCAATTTTTTTAAATTCTTCTGAATTTCTTGTTTTCTGTGAATTACGTTAATTCCCCGAGTTCCCTGAGTTTCTCGAATACTTTTCAATTCTTGAATTACCGAAATTATTCGGAATCCTTGATTTTTGTAAATTCCCTGAAATCCTTTAATTCTCCAAATTCCTCATATTCTCTGAATTTCAGAAATTCTCTAAATTCCAAGAATTCTTTAAATTATATGAATTCCTTCAATTCTTCTAAATTATATGCATTATTTTGATAATCCTTGGAGTTCAGGGAATTCTCAGAAATTTTATAAGTTTCGCGCTTCCTTTTAATTCCATTAAAAACTTGAATTCTTTGAATTCGTTGAATATAATCAAATTCCTGAAATCCTCTGAATTCTCAAAATTCCTTTCATTCTTTTAAATTCCTCTAAATTCTTCTAATTCCATGAATTCATGAAATTCTGTGAAATCCTCTAAATTCTCTAAAATACTTAAATTCTCGGAATTCGTGAAATTCTATGAATTCCCGAAATTCTCTGAATTCCACGAATCCTTTTAATTCTCTGAATTATTTGAATTATATGAATTCCTCGAATTCTTGAAATTCCCGGAAATTCTCTGAAATTCTTGATTTCTCTGAAGTACCTGAAATCCTTTAATTCTCCGAATTCCTTCAATTCTTTTGCATTCGTCTAAATTCTTTAAAATTCTCTATATTATTACATTACAATCCTGAAATTATCTAAATTCTCTAAAATCCTTGATTTAGCTGAATTACCTGAAATCCTTAAATTCTCCACATTCATTATATTCTGTGAATTCCTCAAAAATTCTCTGAATTCCTTTAATTCTTCTTAATTCTTTGAATTAGTTTGAAGTCCTTGAAAATTCATTGAATTTTCAGGATTTCTTTAAATTCCTGGATTTCTTTTAATTCCGTGAAATTCTTGAATTCTCTGATACCTTTGAATATTCGGGACTTCTGAAATTCTCTCAAGTTTCTAAATTCTAGAAATTCTTTTGAATTCTTGAAATTCTTCTGAATTCCTCAGAATTCTCTGCATTAGTTCAAAGTCCTTGGAATTCGAGAAATTCTCAAAAATTCTATGAATTCCTTGATTTCTCCGAATTCCGTGAAATCCTTGAACTCCTTCAATATCCTGAATTCCATGAATTCTTTTAAATACCTCTCAAATCTTCTGAATTCCGCTGAATTCTTTGTATTATTACAAAGTCCTTATAATTCAGGGAATGTTTGCTGAATTCGCTGAATTTCTTCAATGACTATAAAGTCCTTAGAATTAAAAATAGTTCTTAACTATTTTAAATTTATCCAATTCTACAAAAACTTTTTTAAAAAACAAGCGCTTAAATATTATTCAGACATATTTCCTTAACTATAGATCATCAAAAGTAGAATTACAGAATTTTATTAAATAAAATGTCTAGCAGATATTAGAGATTTTATTTTGACATTGTTAGATAAAATAAAAAATAATTCTAAAAGATAAAATAATCGATTTTCTAATATTCTTCTATCAATTAGAAAAAATTAAAAACCCGATTTCGATTATGGACCCCAGACAAACTCGCAGACGTCTAATCGGCTACAAATATATATATAAATAACTATTCTATACATATAAAGGTATGTAGTCGGATTTAGGTACATGCCGTAAGTAATAAGTATGACCAGTAGATAAAGTAGTTATTAGATACGTTACTTATAAAAGAAAATCGATAATGTAACCTTAACTATTACGATTTTCATGTCTACCAATGTATATTCTTATATCCGCCATGCGTTCCGCGTATAAGAATTCATCTTATCATCGACGATCCAACGCGTATTGTACATATCTGATAAAGCTCCTCATTATTTTTAACGACCATAAAGTCATCCCAACTCATTAAAATTCTCGGCATGTAAAAAAGGCACCGAAACTGGCATAAATTCAGGTGTCCAGATAATAAGGTTCTATTTCGGAAGTTGCATTTTGAAAAGCTCTATTTCGGAAGTTGCATTTTGAAAGACTCTATTTCAGAAGTTGAATTTTGAAAGACTCTATTTCGGAAGTTCGTTTTGAAAGGTGTTATTTCGGAAATTTCATTTTTAAATCTGATCAAATATGCCGGAAGAGAATACAAAAGTTAAAATATTGTATAATTGATAGATTCTTTTAGTTTGCATTTTCCGAGATAGAACCTTTCAATATGCAATTTAGAGATTTTAAAAACCCATATTTTTTTAACTGGAAACAGCATGGAACGGAAAATTGGCATTTTATATTTTCTAAACCTGCAAGGAACACTATGAAAGACTTATTTGTGCCCTAATAAATATATTTTTCTCAAAAACTCTCAACCAAAATATCATTGAGGATTTGGGGGAAAAAATTCATCAGCGCACTCATCCCAGCAAACATCACAAATAATGAACCAATGCATTAAAAAGGAATTTAAAAATCATTATCAAGTTTCTAAAATTTGTAAACAAAATTTTAAAAGAAGTGAAAAAAGCCTGATCGTGTTTGCTGGGAATATCTATTTTAAGATTAAAAAGAATTTTTTTTCTAAAACTAAGATTACTAAATAATCACGTTGCGTTTCAAATCCAAGCCCAAAAAAATTATACATGTGTAGTTGTAGGCGTTTAAGAGCCCATGCCAAAAATATAACATATTTTTCAAAATTCATTAATCATATCGTGAAGTTCCAGAATCCATATCAATGGGATCCATTTTTCTCTTCGAAAAGAAACGAATTATCGGAGTCAAATAAAATGATTTAAGCATGAGCTCTGATCAGAATTTACCAAATTCTTGCCACAAAACATTTAAATTCATAGATTTAAATCTACGCCTCCATTCCATACCGCTCCAAATCTTGCTTGGGCGGTATACCGCTCCCAATCGCATTTATGATGAGTACCGCTCCACATCCCGGTTGGGCGGTATACCGCTCCAAATTGCATTTATGATGAGTGCCGCTTTACATCGCGTTTAGGCAGTACACCGCTCTACAGTGCGTTTGGGCGGTATACCGCTCCACATAGCATTTATGCGGTATACCGCTTCACATCGCATTTATGATGTGTACCGCTCCACATCGCGTTTAGCCGGTATACCGCTCTACAACGCGTTTGAGCGGTATACCGCTCCACATCGAATTTAGGCAGTATACCTATCTACATCGCATTTGGGCGGTGTACCGATCCACATTGCGTTTAGGCGGTATACCGCTCCAAATGGAATTATGTGCAGCGTTCCAAATCTCGTTTAGGCGGTAAAGCGCTCTACATCGCATTTGGGCGGTATACCGCTCCAAATCGAATTTATGGTGAGTACCGATTCTCATCGCGTTTAGGCAGTACACTGGCTGTGTTCCGCTCCATATTGAGTTTGGGCGGTGTACCGCTCCACATCGCGTTTGGGCGGAGTACAGTGACGGAGATATGTACACCGCCTAAAGGCGAAATGGAGCGGTATGGAATGGAGGCGTCAAAATATTGAGACCAAAATGAAAATATGATTATTCTCTTATGAAATAACGAATTTTAATGAATGCAGAATTAGATAGATTTAACCAACGTTTTAAATAGTAGCATTTCGTGTATGTTTGTATATATACAGTATATATGTATGTACATTTACGAATATAATATACATGTACCTAGACGATATTTTCGACAATTAGACATTTTCGATTCAAAATTCAAACTCGATAAACGAGTAGACCACAGGATTAGAACAATTATCAAAAAAAAGTTAATAAATAAAACTAAAGGAAAAGAATTAAACATAAAATATTCTAACGGGCAACGGTTGCATTTGCATAAGGCAAGATTCTACCTAATAATATATATTTTTCCCTAAAACTCTCGTAGACAAGATAAATATATTTTAAATATCCAAAAAATTGTATTTAAACGTTTAATAACTGTTTGAAAAAGCATGTCTTTTCTCAAATGAATGTTCAATGCCTAATAGAAACAAGTTGTTCAAAACTGTAGTATTCAGGATTTGAAAATACAAACGTTGGTCGTATACAAAGTAGTTTTTTTCTCAAACAATTTAATTTTTTTCGATTTGGGACCAAGAGACCATACTTCGTTATCGATAAATATGATCCTTTGAAAAACACCAGTAGTATGAACTTTAATGGAATGAACATAGTTATATCAATTTTTTAAATTTTATAAGATTTAGCAACTCATTTGAATAATCATACTCTCATTTCCCTTGTTTTTTCCCTTTTACTGATGTACCTGAAATTCAAAATACTCAAATGAGCGATATTTTTGATCTCGAATAAAAGGAATTTAATCAATTGAAACTTTTGAATTTCAGAAACTATTTGCTTGGCTTGAGTTATGTTAAGCGAATCTGTCAATACACTTCAGTTCCCCAAAAAAACCCTCGAAACGTAAACATTCAGGGCCGCCCGAACCGTTTCCAAATTTATTGCATAATATTGCGCAATTTACTCAACTGAGTACTCACGCACTGCGCCCCTTACGAGACGAGAGTCGCAACCCTCTCTCGCACTTTGAGTTGAGAAACTGCGTGGACCACCAGTTCTGGGAATTACAAAACCGGACCGGCCTCTATGGGACCTGGAGTGTATATAGATATACAGTCGGATTTGATTGAACTAACATTATCAGAAAATTTTGTTCTGTGAAAAAAATGCCTCAATGGAAAGTTTCCTGGCGTGGGAGTGTTGTATAAAGATGTTTCTAACAATTTTAGCTTAACTCGCTAACTGTCAAACTAGAGCTGTCAAGCGCTAGACATTACTGGGTGATGTAGGACCTTGATGACTGTATACAGACATATTGATTACATCGAGGACCAATCAATTATTTAAGTGCCGACTTACAAAATTCACAGTGTAATGAAGATTCTCAAGGATGTCATACATACCGCAACGAAATGCATGTAATTCGATTTATTGAAATGTGTCTATAATTATTGACGAATTAAACAATTCGATACTGACATGTTAAAAGAACCTCTCTGCGAATGTAGGTCTGAAAATAATACTCTGGCGTTTATCATCTAAATTAACCAATCCGCATTTCAATTCCTTTAAATTTGAAGTCTCTTTCTTTGAATCTATTTCCTTTCAATTCTCATTGAATCCCGTTGAATTCTCATTGAATTCCTTTAAATTCTAACAAAAAAATTTTGAGTTCACGTTCAATTTTTTTCAATTCATACTACATATCTTTGAAATCACATTTAATTCCGTTGGATTCATACTGAATTGACTTTAATTGACATAGAAAACCTTTAAATTCACATTTAATTCCATTGAATTCGCACTGAATTCCTTTCCATTCAGAATGTGTGCCTTTAAATACACATAATTCACTGCTGAATTTCTTTTAATTCACATTGAATTCCTTTGATATCAAATTTAATTTCTTTGAGTTCACATTGAATTAGTTTGAATTTAGATTGAATTCCTGTAAAATAACATTGAATTGATTAAGATTCAAAATTTATTCCTTTGAATTCACATTGAAAACATTTGAAATCATATTGAATTCCTTTAAATTCACAATAAAGTATTTCCAATTGGCATTGAATTATTTTGAAATAACATTGAATTTATTATGATTCACCCTAAATTGATTTCGATTCCCTTAAATTCACCTTAAATTTCTTTGAAATTAAATTAAATTCCTTTGAATTCTCATTGAATTAGTGTGAATTTACATTGAATTCCTGTAAAATAACATTGAATTTATTAGGATTCAAAATTGATTCCTTTGAATTCGTATTGAAAACATTTGAAATCATATTGAATTCCTTTAAATTTACATTAAAGTATTTTGAATTGGCATTGAATTATTTTCAAATAACATTGAATTTATAATGATTCACCCTAAATTGATTTCGATTCCCTTAAATTCACCTTAAATTTCTTTGAAATTAAACTAAATTCCTTTGAATTCTCATTGAATTACTTTTAATTCACATAACATTTGCTTGCATTCAAACATAATTTCCTTCGGTTCACATTAAAGTATTTTGAATTGACATTGAATTATTTTGAAATAGCATTGAACTTATTATGATTCACCATGAATTGATTTCGATTCCTTTAAATTCACTTAAAATTTTTTGAAATTAAATTAAATTCCTTTGAATTCTGATTGAATCTCTTTGAATTTACATTGAATTCCTGTAAAATGACATTGAATTTATTATACAAATTTGATTCCTTTGAATTCACATTGAGAACATTTGAATTCACATTGGATTTCTTTCAATTCGTATTGAGTTCTTTCGAATTCCTACTTAATTCCTTCGAATTCGCATTATTTTCCTTTGAATTGCTTTGAATTGACATTTAATTCCTTTAAAATAGTATTGCATTTACTATGTGTCAACATGAATTAATTTCAATTCCTTAAATTGATATTGAATTTCTTTGGATTCAAATTTGGTTCCTTTGAATTCACATTGAATTTCTTTAAATTCGTATTGAGTTCCTTCGAATTCCTACTTAATTCCTTCGAATTCGCATTTATGTCCTTTCAATTTACATCTAATTCCTTTCAATTTCTCATGGAATTCCTTTAAATGCATGCAGAAAATCTTTGAATTCACGTTGAATTTTTTTCAATGCATGCTACATTTCTTTAAAATCAGATTTAATTCCTTTGAATACATACTGAATTGAGTTTAATTGACATAGAAAACCTTTAGATTCACATTTAATTCCATTGAATTCGCCTTAAATTCCTTTCCATTCAGAATGAGCGCCTTTGAATTCACATAATTCACTGTTGAATTCCTTTTAATTCACATTGAATTCCTTCGAATTCACATTAAATTTCTTTGAATCTACATTTAACTCCTCTGAATTCACATTGAATTTCATCAAATTCAAATTTAACTGCACTGAGGTCACATTGAATTACTCTGAATTCACATTGAATTCCTTTAAATTAACGTTAAATTTATTAAAATTTACCACGAATTGCGTTCACTTCCTTTGAGTTCACATTTAATGCCTTTAAATGCATATTTAATTGTATTGAATTCGTATTGAATTTCTCTGAACTCACATTGAGTACCTTTGAATTCACATTAAATTTCTTTGAATTCCCACTCAATTCCTTTTAATTTACTTTCAATATTCTTGAATTAAAATTTAATTTCTTTGGGTTCATATTGAATTACATCAAATTCACATTAAATGCCTCACATTTAAATACACATTGAATTCGAGCAAATTAAAATGTAACTTTTCTGAGTTCGCATTAAATGACTTTGAATTCACATTTAATTCCTTTAAATTCGCATTGAATTTATTCATTTTCGCCGTAAATCGATTTCAATTCTTCCAAATTCCAATTAATTTCCTTTTAATTTACACTGAATTCCTTTTAATTTCCTTTCAATATTCATGAATTAAAATATAATTTGTTTGGCTTCGCACTGAATTAATTAGAATTTACATCGAATTCCTCTAAAATAAAATTGAATATATTAGGATTCACCATGAATTGATTTTAATTCCTTTAAATTCACGTTAAAAGTCTTTGGATTCAAATTAAATTTCTTTAAATTCATATTCAGTTCCTTTTCATGCATATTGAATTTACATTAATTGCCTTTCAATTCTCACTGTATTCCTTTGAATCCAAATAGAAAACCTTTGAATTTACATTGAATTCCTTCGAATTCATAGTGTATTCCTTTGAATTCACATTTCATTCCTTTGGATTCACATTTAATTCCTTTGAATTCACACTTAATTCTTTTGAATCGCATTGAATTCCTTTCAATTCACAATTAGTTCCTTGGAATTCCCATTTAATTCCTTGGAATTCCCATTTAGTTCCTTTGAATTCACATGTGATTCCTTTAAATTCGCATTTCTTTTGATTGAATTAGTACTGAATTACTAAAATTCACCGTGAATTGCATTCAATTCCTTGAAATTATAATTTAATTACTTTAATTTCAAACTGAACTCATTTAAATTAACAATTAACTCCCATGAATTTAAAAATAATTTCTTTAATTTCACATTGAATTCCTTCCAATTCTCATTTAATTCGTTTGAATTCTTTTTCATTAAAGTTAATTTCTTTGCCTTCAAATTGAATTACTTTGAACTAATATTGAATTTCTTAAATTGTACCTTGAATTTCTTAAAATTAACGTTGAATTCCTTTCAATTCCTTTAAATTTACATTCAATTTTTGGAAACGACATTAAATTACTTTCAATTCCTTTGATTTCACATTTAATTCTTTGTATTCTTTTGAAGTTCTTCAAATTCTCTTAATTCTTTCAACTTCCATTAAATCTTCTGGCTTCCAAGTATAATCTGAATTTCTTGACTTCCTTGAGTTCCCTAAATTTTTTTCAAAATCCTAAAATTCTTCAAAATTCTTTACTTTCGTGGACTTTTCTGAATTCCTAGAGTTCTATGAGAATTAACGGATTTCAAGGGACTTTTTTAGTTGCTTGAATTTTTGTAATTCCTTTGAATTTTTAGAATTAAGATAATTCAAGGAATTAGAAGGATTCAAAAAATTCTTGGAATTCTTTAAATATGTCGAGTTTTGTAGAATTTGTGCAATTCCTTAAATTTGTGGAATTCTCCGAAGAATTACTTTCAGGGAATTCAAGAAATCAAGAAGTTCAGGTGAATCAAGGAATTCAGAAATTAATAGCATTCAAGGATTTTAAGGGCTTCAGAGAATTCTATGAATTTAGAGATCTCGAGGATTTCAAGGAATTTGAGGAATTTAATCATTCAAGGATTTTGTAGAATTAAAGGAATTTCTGGAATTTTCTTATTCCAAATACTTCCAGTTAATGTAGGCAATTTAGGGATAACAGAGAATTCAAGGATTTCAGGTCATTCGGTGAATTTGGAGAATACATGAAATTTGAGAATTTCAAGGAATTTTAATAGTTATGGAATTTGAGGAATTCTAGAAATTCTTTAAATTCAAGGATTTCAGGTAATCCAAGGACTTCAAAGATTCTAAGAAATTTAGATAATGTCAGGGAATTTTAAGAATTCAAGGATTTAAAAATACAAGGAATTAAACAAATTTTAGGAATTCGGAGAATTAAAGCAATTCGTGGAATTTTCTTATTCCAAATACTTCCAGTTAATGTAGGCAATTTAGAGATAAAAGGGAATTCAAGGATTTCAGGCAATTTGGTGAATTTGGAGAATTCAAGGAATTTGAGAATTTCAGGGAATTTGAATAGTTAAGGAATATGGAGAATTCTATCAATTCTTTGAATTCAAGGATTTCAGGGAATCCAAAGATTTCAAAAATTCTAAGAAATTTAGATAATGTCAGGGAATTTGAAGAATTCAAGGAATTAAGCAAATTCTAGGAATTCGGCGAATTAGAGCAATTCGTGGAATTTTCTTATTCCAAATACTTCAAAATTATGTAAAGAATTTAGGGATATCAGGGAATTCAAGTATTTCCGGTCATTCGGTGAATTTGGAGAATTTAAGAATTTGAGAATCTTGGGGAATTTGGGGAATTTGGGGAATTTTAGAAATTCTTTAAATCCAAGGATTTCAGGGAATCCAAAGATATCAAAGATTCTAATAAATTCAGATAATTTCAGGGAATTTGAAGAATTCAGAGAATTAAGCAAATTCTAGTAATTTGGATAATTAAAGCAATTCGTGGAATTCTTTTATTTTGTTCAGTACTGAAATTCTTTAAATTCCTCGAATCTATTGAATTCATGGAAATCAAAGACTTCGGGAAATTCAGTTTATTCATTGAAATTGGGGAATTCGAGGAACAAAGAATTCGAAAAACTCAAAAGAATAAAAGGAATTCCAAATAATTCTAAATAATATAATACATCCGAGAAAAGTTTTTTAAACATCGAGGTATCGAATTATAACAATTGAATTCCCAAAATTTTAGATTGATTGATGCATTGTAAAAAATAAAAATTGTTATCGTCGTTAATTCAGAGAAAATATATTTGTAAAGAGTGTATTCGAGTTCTACAATAATATATTATATATTATATTCTACGTACCTATTAAAAATAAAAGTGGGCCTATCCTGATTGTATCAGATTTGTTTCTACTCTCTGCGAAAATGACTCGGATTTTTCTCGAATCATTTTATCTACTTATAATTCGCTTCAAAGACTTTTCTTCCACATCTTTTTACATTTTTTGGAAATCTGCAATTTTTGCACAAATGAGGATACAAGAAAAAATTCACTTGTGCAAACATTGAAATCTGTCCTTTTATCGAGATTTTTTTATAAAAATCTTTTTTCTCTCTGATGTTTTAATTTTCAACTATTTTTAATAATTATAATAATAGTCTTAATAATAATGCGTATCATCTGCAGCGAATCAGAATTGAAAAAAAGAACTCCAAAAACATCATGTAATAGTCTAATGAGAAATTGTATCTCATTTTTGTAATATTATTGTTAGCGACTCATGAAATATATCTTACTAAACTCATAATGTATAAAGTAACATTGACGAAAATACAAAATATAAAATTTCAATCAACACAATTCAGTTTTCTTTTATTCATGCTACATAAGTTACTCACAATTATTAATTGGTAATTTTTTAAAATGATTTTTATTTTATTCCAAGGGTCGGCGACAGCATCTGGCGATCCCTAAACTACATTAAAGGAAACCAGAAGCCATTTTTATGGCAACTTTGGGGCGATTAATTTACCAAAATTTAATTTAATTAATTAATTAATAATTTAATTTAATTAATTAATTTAATTTAATTTAATTTAATTTAATTTAATTAATAATAATAATAATAATTATTATTATTATTATTAATTATTATTATTATTAATAATTATTATTAATTAATTAATTTTAATAAATTATGAAACCTGAATATTTTTTTTAATTAATCAGCCCAAATTTGCAGCGTAGATATTATGAATTTATTGAATTTGTTTTAAAAAATAAGTGCTTGAATTCACATTAAATTTCTTTAAATTCATATCAAATTCCTTCGAATTCCCACTTAATTCCTATAAATTCAAATTTATTTCCTTTGAATTGCTGTAAATTTAAATTTAATTCCTTTTAATTCTCATTCAATTTTTTCGAATTCACATAGAAAATCTTTGAATTCACATTCAATATTCTTGATTTTAAATATAATTTCTTTGGGTTCACATTGAATTATTTTGAATTTACATTGAATTCCTCTAAAATAGTATTGAATTTATTATGTTTCAACATGAATTAATTTCAATTCCTTTAAATTCATATTAAAATGATTTGGATTCGAATTTGATTGTTTTGAATTCACATTGAAAACATTTGAAATTATTTAAATTCATATTGAATTCCTTCAAAATCATATTGAACTCCTTCGAATTCCATTTAATTCCTTTGAATTCACATTAATTTCCTTTGAATGACTTTGAATTTACATTTAATTCCTTTCAATACTCATTGATTTTTTTCGAATTCACATAGAAAACCTTTGAATTCACATTGCATATTCTTCATTTCAAATATAATTTCTTTTATTACACATTGAATTACTTTGATATACATCTGAAATTATTTAAATTCATATTGAATTCCTTCAAATTCATATTGAATTCCTTCGAATTCCCATTTAATTCCTTTGAATTCTCATTAATTTCCTTTGAGTGACTTTGAATGTACATTTAATTCCTTTCAATGCTCATTATTTTTTTCGAATTCACATAGAAAACCTTTGAATTCACTTTTGGTTCACATTGAATTACTTTGAATTTAAATTGAATTCCTTTAAAATATAATTGAATTTATAATGTTTCAACATGAATTAATTTCAATTCCTTCAAATTCATATTAAATCTCTTTGGATTCAAATTTGATTCCTTTGAATTCATATTGAAAACATTTGAATTTATTCAAATTCATATTGAATTCCTTCGAATGCCTATTTAATACCTTTGAATTCACATTGATTTCCTTTGACTTGCTGTAAATTTACATTTAATTCCTTTCAACTCAAGTTGAATTTTTTCGAATTCACATAGAAAACCTATGAATTCAGATTTCATTTTTTTCCATTCATACTACATTTCTTTGGAATCACAGTTAATTCCCTTGTTTTCGTATAGAATTAATTTTAATTAATACATAAGTTTATAAAATTTTTAAACATCTGCAGCGCAACTTTGGGCCGATTAATTTTAAAAACTGTAAAAAAATTTAAATAAATTTTAAATTTAAGTAAATTTCTTTGGATTCAAATTTGATTCCTTTGAATTCACATTGAAAACATTTGAATTCACATTAAATTTCTTCCCATTTATATGGTTTTAATCAATTTAAGAAATTTGAATATTTTTAAAATTAATTAGCCCAAATTTGCAGCGTAGATGTTTAAGAATTTATTGAATTTGTTTTAAAAAATAAGTGCCTGAATTCACATTAAATTTCTTTTAATTCATATTGAATTACTTCGAACTCCCACTTAATTCCTATAAATTCAAATTGATTTCTTTTGACTTGCTGTAAATTTACATTTAATTCCTTTTAAGTCTCATTCCATTTTTTCGAATTCACATAGAAAACCTTTGAATTCACATTGCATTTTTTTCAATTCATACTACATTTCTTTGAAATCAAATTTAATTCCTTTGAATTCATATTGAATTAATTTTAATTAACATAGAAAACCTTTGAATTCACATTGAATTTCTTTGAATTTACATTGAATTCCTTTAAAATAATATTGAATTTACTATTTTTCAGCATGAATTAATTTCAATTCCTTCAAGAACATATTAAATTTCTTTGTATTCAAATTTAACTCCTTTAAATTCATATTGTTAACTATTGAATTTATTCAAATTCATATTGAATTCGTTCGAATTCCTACTTAATACCTTTGAATTCACATTAATTTCATTTGATTTGCTTTGAATTTACATTTAATTCCTTTCAATACTCATTGATTTTTTTCGAATTTATATAGAAAACCTTTGAATTCACATTGAAGATTCTTGATTTCAAATATAATTTCTTTTGGTTCACATTGAGTTACTTTGAATTTACATAGAATTCTTTTAAAATAGTATTGAATTTATAATTCTCAAAATGAATTAATTTCAATTCCTTTAAATTCATATTAAATTTCTTTGGATTCAAATTTGATTCCTTTGAATTCATATTGAAAACATTTGAATTTATTCAAATTCATATTGAATTCCTT
>JAWWLR010000158.1:3752639-3768015 GCA_035041075.1 Acraspis erinacei | reverse complement strand
TTCAATCTTTCTGTTCGTCTTATTGTCAAAGACGTTAAATCCGAACAAGGTTATGTTACATCGCTTAATAAAAATAAACGGATCAAACAGTAAACAAAAATATAATAAAACCCCAAAAAAGTACCGATATTACACATTCTTAAAATTTGGACTCGAAAAACTGCACGATACGGAATAAAAACGTAAAAAGAGGCGTCAGCATTTTGAGGTTAGGTTTGAAAATATCCGTTTTTGAGTGAGAAAATTGAACATTTACCTTCTTTCCGTAATTTTGCCTGCTCGAATTTTTGAAAGGAGAGTAAGGGCTGCTTTGATTCGATCCTGGACTGTTATAGAAATTGTTTCTCCGATTATTATAACCTCCAGAGTAGCTTCCTCCCGATCCTTGCCAATTTCCGCTATTATTTCTCTGAGACATGGGCGAACTCGTTTGGAAGGGGATAAAATTGCTTGAGCTATTTTGAACTTCTTGATAATTTCCAGCCTGATTATCGCCTCGAAAATTGTCGTAGATTATCCTGTTGGAATTTTGGGAATTGTTTCTGTTGCCCCCGGAGTTCCTGTTTCCCAACGGGGACGAGTAACTTTGGCTTCCGTTCATCCTGCTCAACGGTGACTTTTTCATTTTGATTTCTCAGAGAGCAAGTCTAATTTGTCGGGGCAAATTTTATTCTTTCAGCGATTTTATAATCAAAACTGACCAAAACACGATACAAACAAAGTGAAATCGTGAAATCAAACAATCACAGAAAATGCCAGTGATGACTGCTGATGACAGTGAAGAGATGTTGAGGTCGCTAGTGGTCACATGCGCGGGAACTTTCAAATTAAGAAAATTAATAATGTACTTTAACAGCCAAATCGTTGAATTGAAAACCCTATTTACTGAAACACACTTTCATTTTCAATAACAAAAGAAGAATTTTTCAATCAAATAGTTGAATTTTCAACTGAAAAATATAAAATTTTAAAAAAAATATGTAATTTTTGAATGTTCAGTTAGAAAAATCAATTCTGAATCAAATTTTTTTACAAATGTCAACAAAATTGTTGAAGTTTCAATTGAAAAATAATAATTCAAATCAAGATAAGTTTTTCACAAAAAATAGAATAGTTAATTTATTAGTTAAAGACATCCATATTTAAATACAAAATGCAATTTGCAACAAAATAGTTAAATTTTCAAATAAAAGAATCCATTTTTTAACCAAACATTGAGAAATTAAATATTTAGTATAAAAATTAGTTATGAATAAAAAAAGAATTATCAACAAAGAGTTAAATTTTTAATAAAAAGAAATTAATTTTTTAACTATAGCGATCATTCTTAAATTAATAAATAATTAATTTTAAACCAAATAGTTGAAAATTCAACTAAAAAGATCCATTATTAACTAATCACTGAGTAATTAAATATTTAGTTAAAAAATTAGTTCTGAATCAATAACAAAGAATTTTCAACAAAATAGTTAAATTTTGAATAAAAAGAAATTAATTTTGAACCAAAATGATCAATCTCAAATTTTAAAATAATTAGTTTTGAACCAAATGGTTGAATTTTCATTTGAAAAAAATTAATTTAAATTAAGATAAGCTTTTTACTAAAAACAGAATAGTTAAATTATTAGTAACATACATTCATATTTAAATACAAAATGCAATTTTCAACCAAATACTTAAATTTCTTAAATTTTAAAATAATTAATTTTGAACCAAATAGTTGAATTTTCAAATAAAAAGAAAAAATTAATTTAAATGAAGATACATTTTTAACAAAAATAGAATAGTTGAAATTTCAGTAAAAAGACTTATTCTTTTTCAACCACAAATGACAAATTTTCTACCAAATGCAATTTTCAACTAAAAATTTCAATTTTTTAACCAAACACTGAGTAATTGAATATTTAGTTTAAAAAATTAGTTATGAATAAAAAGAAACAGAATTTACATGAAAATTGTTAAATTTTCAATAAAAAGAAATTAATTTTCATTTATAGTAATCAATCTTAAATTTAACAATAATTAATTTTGAACGAAATAATTGAACTTTCCATTGAAAAATTTTTTTAAATAAAATAAGCTTTTCAATAAAAATAGAATAGATCAATTTCCGTAAAAAATATTCATATTTAACTAAAAATGCAATTTTCAAGAAAATAGTTGAATTATCAAATCAAAATATCAAATTTTGAACCAAATACTGAGTAATAGAATATTTATTTTTAAATTTTAGTTGTCAATTCAACAAAAAAGAAGTTTCAAAAAAATAAAATTTTCAACCATATAGTTGAATTTTCAACTAAAAAAAGATCAATTTTTAAACATAATAGTTAAATTGTCAATAAAATAAAATTAATTTGTAAAAATATCGATCAATCATAAATTTAAAAATAATTAATTTTGAAACAAATATTTGAATTTTCAATTTAAAAAAATTATTTTAAGTAAAAATAGGTTTTGAACTAAAAATAGAATAGTTGAATTTTCAGTAAAAAAATCATATTCAACTGAAAAATGCAATTTTCAACAAAATAGTTGAATTTTCAACTAAGAAGATCATTATTTTGACCAAAAACTGAGTAATTGAATATTTAGGTTAAAAAATTAGTTCTGACTAAAAAAAGAAGTTACATCAAAATAGTTCAAGTTTCATTAAAAAGAAATTAATTTTCATTTATAATGATCAATCTTAAATTTAAAAATAATTAATTAAGAACCAAATAGATGGTTTTTCAATTGAAAAAAAAATCATTTAAATTAAGATAAGCTTTTTAATAAAAATATAATAGTTAAATTATTAGTAAAACACATTCATATTTAAATGAAAAATGCAATTTTCAAAAAAATAGTTGAATTTTCAAATAAAAAGATCAATTTTTGAACCAAACACTTAGTAATTGAATATTTAGTTTAAAAACTAGTTCTGAATGAAAAAAAAGGATTTTCAACAAAATTCAATTTTTAACCAAATAGTTGAATTTTCAACTAAAAAAAGATCTATTTTTCAACATAATAGTGATATTTTCAACAAAAAGAAATTAATTTTCAAAAATAACGATCAATCTTAAATATAAAAATAATTAATTTTGAACCAAATAATTGAATTTTCAACTGAAAAAGATAAAATTTTAAACAAAATATGTATTTTTTGAATATTCAGTTAGAAAAATCAGTTCTGAATCAAAAGTTTTTTACAAATTTCAATAAAATTGTTGAAGTTTCAATTGAAAAATAATAATTTAAATTAAGGTAAGTTTTTCACGAAAAATATAATTGTTAAATTATTATTTAAAGACATTCATATTTAAATACAAAACGCAATTTCAAACAAAATAGTTATATTTTCAAATAAAAGAATCAATTTTTTAACCGAACACTGAGTAATTGAATATTTAGTTAAAAAATTAGTTCTGAATCAAGAACAAAGAATTTTCAACAAAATAGTTAATTTTCAATAAAAATAAATTATTTTCAACCATAATGATCAATCTTAAATTAGAAAATAATTAATTTTGAACCAAATAGTTGAATTTTTAACTAAAGAGATCAATTTTGCAATATATTAAACTATTGAATATTCAGTCGATAAAGTTAGTTCTGGAAAAAAAATTTAATTTAAAAAAATAGAAAAATTTTCAATAAAAAGAAATAAATTTTTAACTATAACGATCATTCTTAAATTTAAAAATAATTAGTTTTAACAAAATAGTTGAATTTTAATTGAAAAAAAAAAATAAAATAATAAATAAAAAATTTTTTTAATTAATTGAATTTAATTAATTAATTTTTTAGTTAATTAAGTTTTTAACTAAAAAATTTTAGTTTAAAACTTATTTTAATTTAAACTCATTTTTTTCAATTGAAGTCAACTTTTTATTAAAAATTAATTATTTTCAAATTTAAGATTGATCATTATAGTTGAAATTTAATTTCTTTTTATTGAAAATTTAACTATTTTGTTGAAAATTGCATTTTGTATTTAAATATGAATGTTTTTTACTAATAATTTATCTATTATATTTTTAGTAAAAATCGTATCTTAATTTCAATTAATATTTTTTAATTGAAAATTCAAATATTTGGTTCTAAATTAATTATTTTAAAATTTGAGATTGATCCTTATAGTTGAAAATTTATTTATTTTTATTTAAATTTTCCTATTTTTTTCCATTAAAATTTTTTTTATCCAGAACTAACTTTTTGGACTGAATATTCAATAGCTCCATGTTTTGTTGAAAAATTGATCTCTTCAGTTGAAAATTCAACTATTTGGTTCAAAATTAATTATTTTTAAATTTAAGATTGATCGTTATCGTTGAAAACTAATTTCTTTTTATTGAAAATTTAACTAATTTGTTGAAAATTATGTTTCTTTTTTATTCAGAACTATTTTTTTAAAATAAATATTCAATTACTCAGATTTCGGTTAAAAAAATTATCTTCTTAGTTGAAAATTCAACTATTTTGTTGAAAATTGCATTTTTGGTTAAAAATGCGTCTTTTGTGGTTGAAAAACAATGTGTTTTTTTACTGAAAACTCAACTATTTTATTAATAAAAATTATTATAATTTTAAGTAATAATTTTTTTATAATAATATATTATATTTATAGAATAGTTGAGTTTTTAGTAAAGAAACACATTGTTTTTCAACCACAAAAGACGAATTTTCAACAAAAAATGCAATTTTCAACAAAATAGTTGAATTTTCAACTAAAAAGATCATCTTTTTAACCAAAAACGGAGTAATTGAATATTTAGTTTAAAAAATTAGTTCTGAATAAAAAAAGAAACAGAATTTTCAAGAAAATAGTTAAATTTTTAATAAAAATAAATTAATTTTCAACTATAATGATTAATTATAATTTAAAAATAATTAATGGTAAACCAAATAGATGAATTTTCAATTCTAAAATAATAATTTAAATTAAGATAAGCTTTTTACTAAAAATAGGATATTTAAATTATTAGGAAAATACATTCATATTTAAATACAAAATGTAATTTTTAACCAAATACAGTTGAATTTTCAACTAAAAAGATAAATTTTTTAACCAAACACTAATTAATTGAATATTTAGTTAAGAAAATTATTTTTGAATTTAAAATATTTTTTTTAACAAATTATTTCAATTTCCAATTAAAAGAAATGAAATTTCAGCTATAACGATTAATATTAATTTTAAAACTAATTATGTTTGAACCAAATAATTAAACTTTCCATTGAAAAATAATGATTTAAATTAAGATAAATTTTTCACTAAAAATAGAATATTTAAGTTTCCGGAAAAACATTCATATTTAACTAAAAATGCAATTCTCAAATAAAAATATTAATTTTTGAACCAAACACTGAGTAATTGAATATTTAGTTTAAAATTTTAGTTGTTAATCCAACAAAAAAGGATTTTCAAAAAAATAAAATTTTCAACCAAATAGTTAAATTTCCAACTAAAAAAAGATCAATTTTTTAACATAATAGTTATATTTTCAATAAAAGGACAATAGTTTGTAGAAATATAGATCAATCATTAATTTAAAAATAATTAATTTTGAACCAAATAGTTGAATTTTCAATTTAAAAAAATTAATTTAAGTAAAAATAGGTTTTTAACTAAAAATAGAATAGTTGAATTTTCAGTAAAAAAAACATATATAATTGAATATTTAGTTAAAAAAAATAGTTATTAATAAAAAAAGAAGTTATTTCAAATTAGCCAAATTGCCATTAAAAAGAAATTAATTTTCATTTATAATGATCAATCTTAAATTTAAAAATAATTAATTTTGAACCAAATAGATGAATTTTCATTTGAAAAATAATAATTGAAATTAAGATAAGCTTTTTACTAAAAATAGAATAGTTTAATTATTAGTAAAATACATTCATATTTAAATACAAAATGCAATTTTCAACAAAATAGTTAAATTATAAAATAAAAAGATCAATTTTTGAACCAAACAATGAGTAATTTAATATCTATTTATAAAAATTAGTTATGAATCAAAAAAGAAAGAATTTTCAACAAAAAAGGTGACTTTTCAATCAAAAAGTAATGATATAATTTAAGATAAATTTTTCACTAAAAATATAATAGTTAAATTTTTAGTAAAAAAAATTCATATTCAACGGGAAAATGGAATTTACATCAAAATAGTTAAATTATCAAATAAAAAGATCATATTTTGACCCAGACACTGAGTTATTGAATATTCAGTCAAAAAAGTTAGTTACATTTTTAATTAAAAGAAATGAATTTTCAACTATAGCAAACATTCTTAAATTTTAAAATAATTAATTTTCAACCAAATAGTTGAATTTTCAATTAAAAAACAAAATCAATTTGAATGAAGATAAGTTTTTAACTAAAAATCGAATATTAGAATTTTCATTTAAAAAACACAGTCCTTTTAACCAAAAAAGATGAATTTTCATTGAAACAGTTGAATTTTCAACTAAAAATATCAATTTTTTAACCAAACACTAAGTAATTGAATATTTAGTTAAGACAATTATTTTTGAATCCAAAACATTTTTTAAACAAATTAGTTAAATTTCCAATTAAAAAAAAAATGAATTTTCAACTATAACGATTAATCTTAAATTTTAAAGTAATTAATTTTTAACAAAATCGTTGACTTTTCAATTAAAAAATAATAATTTAATTTCAGATAAGTTTTTCACTAAAAATATAATAGTTAAATTTTAAGTAAAAAAAACATTCATATTCAACTGAAAAATGCAATTTTCAACAAAATAGTTGAATTGTAAAATAAAAAGATCAATGGTTCACAATATAAAAAAATTAATTAAAATCAGTTTTTATCTAAAAATAGAATAGTTAAATTTTCAGTAAGAAAACAACATTATTTATTAAATATTTGGATTAAAAAATTAGTTCTGAATAAAAAAAAAATACAATTTTCAACAAAATAGTTAAATTTTCAATAAAAAGAAATCAATTTTCAACTATAACGATCAGTATTAAATTTCAAAATAATTAATTTTGAACCAAATAGATGAATTTTCAATTGAAAAATAATAATTCAAATTAAGCTAAGTTATTTACTAAAAATAAATCATTTTTCAACTCTAACGATCAGTCTTAAATTTGAAAATAATTAATTTTGAACCAAACAGTTAAGTTTCCAACAAAAAAAAACTATTCTCAACCAAAAATGGAATAGTTATATTTTCAAGTGAAAAATTAATTTAAAAAAGACTTCAACAAAATAGTTACACTTTCAATAAAATTTAATCAATTTTGATCCAAAACGATAAATATTTTTAAAAAACTGAACCAAATAGCTAGTTGAATTTTAAATGAAAAAGATAAATTTCAACAAAAAAATGGAATTGTTATATTTTCAATTAAAGAAATTATAAAAAGAAAGAATTTTTATCAAAATAGTTACATTTTCAATAAAAAGAAATTTTGAATGAGATAATTGAATTTTCAGCTGAAAAAGATTAATTTTCAACCAAACACGAATTAGCTCAGTTTTCACTTAAAAGAAATAATTTTAAACAAAAAAAAAAGAATTTTCAAGAAAATAGTTAAGTGGTTTATCAAAAGAAATTAAATTTGAACTATGAAGATAAATCTTTTATAACCAAAATTAATTTTGCACCAAGTAGTTGAATTTTCAACAAAAATTATTTTCAACAAAATAGTTCATTTTTCAACCAAATAAAATAATTTTCAACTCTAATGATGAATTTTCGACAAAAAAAGGCATTTTCAATTAGAAAGTGGAATTTTTACCTAAAAAGATGAATTTTCAACCAAAAATGGAATTTAGTTATATTCTCAGATAAAAAGATTAATTTAAAATAGTTAATTTATTATCCAAAGGAATTACATTTTTAACAAATTCATAAATTTTTAACTAAAAAGATACATTTTTTCCAAAAAATTGGATAGTGAAAGTTTTGGTTAAAAAATAAATTTTCAACGAATTAGAAAGAAATTTTTAGCAAAATAGTTAAATTTTCAACCAGAAAAAAATTATTTTTTTAAAAGCAGTTCTAGTTTCAAATCAGTAGTATTAGTGGACATTTCAACAAAAAAGATTTAGATTTGATAGAATAGTTAAATTTTCAATAAAAATATTAATTTTAAACCAAAAAAAGCAAATTTTCTAGACAATTTTTATATTTTCAGCCAATAAAACGAATTTTCAAGTAAAATAACGAATTTTCAACCAAGAAGATTATTTTTTTACAAATAAAGAATTTAAAAAGAAAATGAATTTCCGATGTTTAAAAAAAATGGATTAATTTTTTTCAAATTGAAAAATTTATTGTCAACCCCCAAAAAACGCGAGAATTTTCAAATTAAGAAACTTGGGAATTATTTTATTTAATAACCAAATATTTGGATTTTCAACAAAAGATATTTGAATTTTAATTAAAAATCAGTTAAATTTTTCCAAAACAGATTAATTTCCAAAAAAAATTCATTTTCATCCATATAGTCGAATTTTTAACTAAGAAAGAAAATTTGTTCAGTAGAAATGAAATACTTCAACTTTTAGTAAAAAATATTAATTTTAAACAAAAAAAGAAAATTATTGCAAAAGGAGTTACTACATTTTCTACCAAAGAAAAAAATTTTCAACTAAAATTATGAACTTTTAACCCAAAAGATGAATTATCAATCAAGAAGATTTTTTTATGAATAAAGACGAATGCTAAACAAAATACATGATTTTTATAAATTTTTATCCATGATTAAGGATGTTTAAAAAGCATAGAAAATAACTTTTCAACTAAAAATAGATCAGTTATTTTTTTAGTTGAAAAATTCAATTTCAAGAAAAAATGGATTATATCAATTTTTAGTTGAACCAAATAATTTTTGACTAAAGAACACGAGTTTCCAAAAAAATTAAATTAATCTCCCAAGTAAAAATTTTTAAACGAAATAAATTTAATTTTCAGCAAAAAAGATTTTTTACTCAAAAATAAACCAAATTTCGTTGAAATTGAAGATTATCAAACAAAGGGGCGAATTTTTTACAGAACAGTTGAAATTTTAATTCGAAAAAATTTAAATTTTTAAGAAAAAGTTCATTATCAAACAAATAATTGATATTTCGTCAGAAATAGTTTAATTGTCAAAATAAAAACATAAATTCTCAACGAAAAATGCAATAGTTGACATTAAAAAATGATTTTAATTTTTAATAAAAAAGTGGCATTCACACAAAAAATAAAAAAACTTATTTTTTAACAATTAGTTCAACTTTTACCCAAATAGTTAAATTTTCAACATCAACAAAAAAAAGAATTCTCAACGAAAAATTTTATAGTGTAAATTTCAATTAAACAGTTGTATTCGAATTAAAAAACTGTTGAATTTATTCAAAGTAGATAAAAATTTAAACAAAAAAATTAATTTTCAACAAAAAAGTTATTTATCAACCACATAGTTGAATTTTTAACTGAAAATGTTCATTTTTTTAAATCAAAACAGCTTCAGTTTCTCGAAAAAAATAATTTGGTACAAAATTGTTACATTCTCAAAAAAAGATATAAATTTTTAACTAAAATGATAGATCGTCAAAAAAAAATTAAAAATTGTCCCCTTTCATCTCAAGCCAAAAATTAAAATTATAAAATTTGACTTCATTCAACTTACTGACAATGTAAAAGAAAAATTGTCTCTTTCGATTCAGATAAAATTTAATTAAAAAAGTTTTTTCCATTCCATTATAATCAATTAAAATATTAATCAAAATATAAAAAATGGAAAAATTCCCTCTTCAAATTCAGAAAAAAATTAAATACCAATATTTCCTTCCTTCCGAATGAATAAAAATCTACAAAATTTCTCTCTTTCAATTAAGATTTTTTTTTAATTCTTTCCTTTTATCATAAGAAAAATTTCTAAAAAAAAAATCTGCCCTCTTCAACTCGATGTAATATTTAAAATGTTAATTTTTTTTAATCCTTCTGAAATACAGAAAAAATAATAAAACTTTCTCCCTTCCAACTAAATAAAATAAAAAAATAATAAAATTGAAACTTGAAAATTTCAAATCAAACTCATTAAAACTGAATTTTTTATAAATAAAAATTCAGCTGCTACTTTGTGGAATGTAAAACTCGTTTCTTAAGAATAAATTTATTTGGTTGATGAATATAAATTTTATTTTTAAAATTCGTCTGTTTCAATGAAAATTCTTTTTATTTATGTTAAATATTAATTTTTAATTGAAAAATTAACTATTTTGTTGAAATTTTCTTTATGAATTTACCGGTTTTTTTATTTATTTAAAAATTGTTCGGTTTGAATTTAACTACTTTATTCAAAATTCAATTTTTTTGGTTGGAGATTCACTATTTTGTTTAAATTAAACTTTTTTGACAGAAAATTAATCTTCTTGGCTTAAAATTAATATTTTGGTTTAAAAACTCAACTATTGAGTTGAAAATAAACTTTTGGGTTTGGAAATTCGTTTGTTATGGATGAACTCAACTGTTTTTTTCTTTTTAAAATTAATACCTTTTTTCTTTAAAAATGCAAAATATTTAGTTGAAAATGAATTATGCTTAGATTGAGCATGTAACTACTTTTTTGAAAATTTGCACTTTCTGATTAAATTAATTTTTTTATATAAATTTAAAATCTATTTCAGTTGAAAATATAACTACTTGATTGGAAGTTAAATTCCTTTTTTAAACATTCCTTTTTTTTGTTCAAAATTTAAATAGTTGGAAATTCTACTTTTATGGCAGAAACTTATTCTTTTTGGCTGAAAATTAATTTAATTAGTTTTGTTTAAAAAATCAACTATTATACTTTCCCTCAATATTTATTTTTTTTTTTGCAGAATTCAATCACATAAATGAATGTTGAAACACAATGCTAAAAATTAATTTTCTTGGTTAAGAATTCATAATTTTAGTTGAAAATAAATTTCTTTGGTTAAAAATTCAGTTATTGGATTAAAAATAAATTTCTTTTCGTCTCTTTTGGATGAATTCAACTTTTTTAAATTAAAATTATAATTTTTTTGTTAAAAATTCAAATATTGGTTTGAAAATTCATCTTGTTGGTTTGCAAATTTACCAGTCACCGATTTTGGTAGAAATTCCATTGACTAACTAAAAATGAAATTGTTTGGTTGAAAATTAAATTGTTTAGGTTGAAAGTTTAACTCTTTTATTAAAAATGAACCTTTTTGGATAACATTTTATCTTTTTGGTGAAATTTTTTTTTCATTAATTTACCTGTTTTTTATTTAAAATAAACATCGCTTTAGTTGAAATATCAAGTACTACATTATTCGTCAAGAAATTATTTTTTTGTTTAAAATGAGAAATATTTTGTTAAAAGTTCAGCTCTTTGGTTAAAAATTCTTTTTTTTAATGAATTTATCTTTTTTTTATTCCAAGTCAAAACCTTTTTGGTTGAAATGTCAACTAATTGGTTACAAATTTCACTACTTTTTTGAAAATAAAACTACTTGGTTGAAAGTTGTACTCTTTTGTTAAAAATTAGGCTTTTTGGTTGAAATTTATTTATTTTTTTTGTGAAAAATTATTTTTCTATGAACTTATTGGTTTTTAAAAATTAAAAATCAAAATATTTTTGGTTGAAATAGCAACTATTACATTTTTTTCAAGAAATCATTTTTTTTTATTAAAAAGAAATAATTTATAAGTAATTTTTGTTGGTTAGAAGTGGAACTCTTTTGTTAAAAATTAAGGTCTTTGGTTGAAATTTCATTTTTTTGGTTAAAAATTATTTTTTTATAAACTTACCGGTTTTTGAAAATTAGAAATCAAAATCTTTTTGATTAAAATAGAAACTATTACATTTTTCATCAAGTAAAGAAAAATTTATTAGAAATTCATTTTTCTACTTCGAAGATTCCTCATTAGAGTTAAAAATTTATTTTTTTAGTTGAAAATGTAACAGTTTTGGCTCAAAACTCGTATTTTTTGGTTGCTAAATTGCTTTTAATTTAAAATTAAAATCACTTTTGGTAGAAAATTCAACTAATTTTTTGAATGTCGAACTGATTGATTAAAAATTCATTTTTTAAAAAGATTCTTAATTTTATTTGAAAATTCACCTGTTTGGTTGAAAATGTAATTATTTCTTTTGATAATTCATATTTTTATGGTTGAAAAAAAATGCTCTTGGTTTAAAAATGTTCTCGGTTAAAAATCCATTATTTGGCCGAAAAAAATCTTTTTCGATCAAAAATGAACTTTTGTGTTGATATTTTCATTTGACATATCTAAAATTTTCCAAAAGTGTATATTTTATTTTTTATTTTTAAAAAATCATCAGAAAATTATATTGATTAAACCTTAAAAACAAACAAATTTAATTCATATTTTTCGGTTGAAAATAAATCTTCTTGATTTAAAAATAATTTTATCGATTAAAAATTACTTATTTGGCTGAGAAAAATCTTTTTCTATTAAAAATGATTTTTTTTATATTTAGATTTGAAATATTTGATATCTTCCAAAAGTTTATTTATTTTATTTTTATTTTTAAAAGAATCGTCAGACAATTATATTTATTAAACCTTAAAAACAAAAAAACAAAAATTTTTTGGTTAAAAATAAATTTCCTTGATTTCAAAAAATTTTATCGGTTAGAAATCAATTATTTGGTTGAAAAAATCTTTTTCTATTAAAAATGATTTTTTTATATTTAGATTTGAAATATCTGAAATCTTCCAAAAGTTTATTTATTTTATTTTTATTTAAAAAAAAATCGTCAGGAAATTATATTAATTAAACTTTAAAAGCAAACAAAAATCCATGTTTTTTGGTTAAAAATAAATTTTCTTGATTTCAGAAAATGTTATCGGTTAAAAATCAATTATTCTGTTGAAAAAAATCTTTTTCAATTAAAAATTAACTTTTTGTTGATATTTAGATATAGCATATCTGAAATCTTCCAAACGTTCATTTATTTTATTTTTAAAAGATTCATCAGAAAATTATATTTATTAAACCTTAAAAACAAAAATAAAATCCATGTTTTTTGGTTAAAAATAAATATTCTTGATTAAAAAAAAAATATTTTGTAAAAATCAATTATTCTGTTGAAAACAAATCTTTTTCAACTGAAAATGAATTTTTTTGTTGGTATTTTTATTTGACGAATCTAAAATTTTCCAAAAGTTTATTTTCTATATTTTTGAAAAAATCGTCAGAAACTTATATTTATTAAACCTTAAAAACAAACAAATTCAATTAATATTTTTTGGTTGAAAATAAATCTTCTTGATTTAAAAATAATGTTATCGGTTAAAAATCTATTATTTAAAAATGAATTTTTTGTTGATACTTTGATTTGAAATATTTGAAATCTACCAAAAGTTAATTTTTTATTTTAAGAATAATCACCAGAAAATTATATTTATTAAACTTTAAAAACAAAAAAATCATGTTTTCTTGTTAAAAATAAGTATCCTTGATTTAAAAAAAAAATAATTTGTTAAAAATCAATTGTTTCGTTGGAAAAAAATCTTTTTCATTACAAATGAATTTTTTGTTGATATTTTGATTTGAAATATTTGAAATCTACCAAAATTTTATTTTTATTTTTAAAATAATTGTCAGAAAATTATTTTGATTAAACCTTAAAAACAAACAAAAAAATCCATGTTTTTTAGTTAAAAATAAATATCCTTGATTAAAAAAACTTTATCGGTTAAAAATCAATTATTCGGTTGAAAACAAATTTTTTCAATTAAATATGTATTTTTGTGAGGATATTTTGATTTGACATATCTGAAATTTTCCAAAAGTTTTTATTTTTTATTTTTAAAAGAATCGGCAAAAAACTATATTTATTAAACCTTAAAAACAAACAAATTCATTTAATATTTTTTGGTTAAAAATAAATTTCCTTGATTTCAAAAAATGTTATCGCTTAAAAATCAATTATTCTGTTGAAAAAAATGTTTTTCAATTAAAAATGAACTTTTTTGTTGATATTTTAATTGGAAATATCTGAAATCTACCAAAAGTTAATTTTTTATTTAAAAAAAATCGCCAGAAAAATATATTTATTAAGCCTTAAAAACAAACAAATTCAATTCATATTTTTCGGTTTAAAATAAATTTTTTTGTTTTAAAAATAATGTTATCGGTTAAAGATCAATTATTCGGTTGAAAAAAAATCTTTTTCATTTGAAAATGAATTTTTTGTTGATATTTAGATTTGACATATCTGAAATCTTTCAAAAGTTTATTTATTTTATTTTTATTTTTAAAAGAATCGTCCGAAAATTATATTGATTAAACTTTAAAAACAAACAAATTCAATTAATATTTTTTGCGGTAGAAAATAAATCTTCTTGGTTTAAAAAAAATGTTATCGGTTATAAATCAATTATTTAGTTGAAAAAAAATCTTTTTCATTCAGAAATGAATTTTTTGTTGATATTTTGATTTGTATCAAATCAATATGCAATCTACCATAATCTTAAAAAATAAACATCAATTTTTTATTTAAACTATCCTCGGCGGATAAGTTCACTTTCGTTACCGACTGCGCCAAAAAAAGTGTTATCAGCCGAGCTCCCTCAGTACTAAAAAAAGTAAAAATTCCTCCTCAAAACTTCGCCCTCACTCTCAATTCCATCTCGAAATACTTCCTCCTGAATACCTCCCCCTATAAAATCGCCCATCAACACTAAACCTCCCCAACAAAATAAATTCCTGACTGTCTTAATTCGAAAATTGCCGCTCTCGGAGCTCGCGATCCCTGGCGACCTCGCCGGCCGAAACTCGCACCACCCTTCGTCGCCCACGCATGCGCAATTCATTGCGCAGAAGACCTGACGGCGAGCGATTGTCAGCAGTAGTCAGTCAGATGAGTGTTGATGCGCATTTCCCAACTCCTAGTGCAGCGCGTGTTGCAGCGTGTTTGTACGTTCGCGATGGAGGGCTTCGTACCTGTTGACACAACACCGCCTTGACTCCGCAGTGTTCAATTGATCCTCCAATTGTGTTTAATCGACGCGAAAAAAAGGGAAAATGTCCAGTCGACGGTATTGTTGACGTTTCTGTGCGCGAGTGCGTGTCCTGCGTATTGTGTTGTGGTTTTTGTATTTTTCTATTATTGTTGTTCGTGTTTCGTCCTGGAAGGAAAAAACGATGGGGCTCGTGCAAAGCCGGGGTAGCAGCGAAAACGATGTCAGTGCCAGTGCGCGGGAGAGTAGTATCAAAAGTAGTATCAAAAGTGCGGGCCAACCTTATCTTGGAATGGGAGGCCTGGTCGGGCCACACACTCGAAGCGGTAGCGTTCGAGCGCGGCAACCAATGCCGGACGCTCATGAACTGGAAAGACGATTCACCAAAGTCCTCGTGAGTGATGTTGATCATTATTCTTCCC
>JAWWLR010000158.1:3643083-3653659 GCA_035041075.1 Acraspis erinacei | reverse complement strand
TTGTATTAAAATATTATAAAATATCTTGTAAATCCTTGAATTTTCTTGAAATCATTTAAAAAAATAAAAAATTGACTAAAACTAATTAAAATCTCTTAAACTGCTTTAAGTTTCCTTAAATTCATTAAAATCTCTTAAAAATTCTGAAAATCTTTCTAAATTTTTTTTAAATCTTTTAAAAATAAACTTTAAAATTCCATCAAGTCCCTGTTAATTCTTCTTTAGAAACTATTGAATTCTTATAAATCTTGTAAGATTTTTTCAAAATTCTAAAACTTCTGATTTTTTTTTAAATCCCCTGTACTTTTTTACAATCATTTAAAATCTTTCGAAGTTTCTTGAACTGGACTAAAATTAATTAAATTCTCTTAAATTCCTTAAAATCGATTGAAAATCCTTAAAATCTTTCCAAATTGTTTTTAACCCTTAAAATCTCCTAAAGTTCATTAAAATCTTTATAAATAGCTTTTTAATAATTCGCTTGAAATTCTTTAAAATCACTAAAACTGTCTTAAAATCTCATAAAATCTCTTGTAAATCTTTAAATCTTTTTGAATTCTTTTTAAATCCTTTAAAAAAAAAACTTTAAAATCCGAAAACTGGTCCGAATTTTTTTCCCCCTTCAACTTCTTTTCAGTCATTTAAAATCTTTCGAAATTGAGCAAAATTAATTCAAATTCCTTAAATTCTTTTAAATCTCTTGAAAATCCTTAAAATATTTGAATAAAAAAATTTTTAAACCTAGATTAACACTCTCCCTACTACTCTCAATTTTTTTTAAAATAAATAAACTTTCGTTATCTGATAGAAGTCATTAATTTTAGTACACATAGCAGCCATTCATCGAGTCACTATTTACATGAATTTCTCGAATCAGTTTTTATTTCACTCTCATTGCGTCTACTAAGAAAAATGATTTTTCTAATCAACATTCTGCTCCTCACATTCGGGGGATATCTTCTCTTTAAAAGTAAGTAATTATAATAGTAAAAATAGAATTTTTTTTAAGTATTGCCTATATCCGGAAAGCAAAGATAATTTTTTTATATTTTTAAATTTTGAACGCTTTACAATTCAACTTTTAAACTCTGAGAGAATATTTAAACTCATGAAATTACAGTTAACAATTCAAAAAATTTCTGATTTAAAAAATTAGAAAAAGGCATAATGGGAATTTTTTTAGTTTTTATTAATAGAATATTGAGCTTGCCTTGTATTCTCAAAAATAATGTTTAATATCAATCATAAAATTGTTGTACATTATTTTGGATACACTGTCAAACATTTTGGGAAAATTCGGTAAAAAAAACATAATTTTGAAAAATTTTCAATTTTACTTCAAGATTGTTTTATTTCGTTTATAAAAGATTCTAGGTTTAAAATTTTACAAGTTTAAGATTCTGTTCTTTAAATATTAATATGATCAGGAAAATGAAAAATTCGTCGGTGGGAAATTAGAGAAAATTAAAAATAAATTTTTTTCGGCAATATCTATATTTATTTTTTTGCAGTTGCTTTCTCCACAAGATTATCTTTTTATTTTTAAACTTTATTATTTGTTTGAAAATTCAACAATCTTCTCTCTGTTTGAGGATTTAACTTTTTTTTTTATAAATCTTGTGAGTAAATTTTTCCAAACAGTAGAATCGCATGATAGTCACTCTGGGTGAATTTCACCCCACTGAGTCCCAGAAATCTAGAAAAATTGTTAGGTATTATTTAAGGATTGCCAAAAATGAGCTTTCGATTTTGCAACTGAAAATAATTGTTTAACTATTTAAAAAAATCAAATAAGTTAAAGTAACCAAACTCTGCGAGGAGCTAAACAAATTTTGGGGTGAATTTCACCCCGAGTGAAGTTTATATTTAATAAATATGTTATATAGTGAAAATAAATGTGAACAAAAATTCATATAATAAATGAAGGATTTTGATTAAATATTTGATACAATAATAGATGTTTTAGAAAGGAATCTGTATTATCATCTGAGTTATCAGTGTAGATTTCATTCCACAATCCGTGAAATTAGAAATCAACACTATCGATCAAATTAACTCTTCAAATAAAAGAAAATACTAAACTTCATTTCTGACCAGATGAGAAATAATTTTTTTAAATTTAAATCTTTTTTTTTAAGATCTACTCATTTTGCTCCACTGGGAATCAAACCACAGAAGTTCCGACTGCCGGTCGTGTGCTTTCCCAATTTATTGGAGAGATCGGAAGATTTTTTTTTTAGAAATGCACGCTATTTCAAGTCAGGTTTTACATTTATGATACGAGTAATTTAAAGGAATCTGCATTATCATCCGAGGTAGTTACCATCGATCACGTAAGAAAATTAATGAAAAAGTACCTGAACGGCATTCGGAATTTCTGTCAATTTTGGAAATTCTATGGAAGTTCTTCTGGATTCCCAGTGGAGCGAATGGAGTAGATCTTTTTTTTAGAAAAAATTGATTTTTTACATGTTTAATATTAAAATTAATGAACCGGAAAAATTTGTAACCTTTTAAAGTTTTTAGTTACAGTAACTGAAAATTCCTAGACTGTAACAGAATTTTCTGCAACTTAAATTATAAAAAAAAAATAAATAACTTAAATGATTCTAAAGTCAAGTAAAAATGAAGCCACCTAGATAAGGTTAGGTCAACAAAAATATATTTTTCTGCTCAAGGTTCTTGTGTTCTTGTGCTCACAGTTTAAACAAAGATTCGAGAAAAACAGACGTTTATTGATTCAACTGTTACCTCTATCGAGGCTTGCATTTTGTTATTAACATGATGGCAAAATTCTATGTCAATATTTTTTTAAAATTAGGTGCAGTTGGATATCCAGAAGTTCACGAAAAACACATTGTTGTAAAAATGGATGATGAGACTTTTTATCAAGGAACAGTCGACCCAATTCAGAAGTGGATGATACCCAACTGGATGAATCCTGGTCAGGCGTCATATACTTTGGGTCATGAGGGTTATATAAGATTAGAAAATGCCGACCAACATTTGTTTAATCTCGGTGTTATGGCTCCTTATAGAGTTCGGAATCATGTACTTGATAAAACTAGTCCAGAATTCGCTAGACTGCGTTTACTAAAAGATGAACGTTATATAACTGGAAAGTTCGAAGTGCACGAACCCCCCTATTTCTATACAAATTACAAAATTAATTTTCCACCCAAAAATCACGTTTATATAAAACCACCGCATGGCCCAATCCATAGAGCAGCTTTATTGCCGAGCGGTTCTTGGGAGACAGAAGTGACAAGTACTTCACGAAGTAAAACAACACAACTTTTGGTGAGTCGAAGAAAATATTTTCGATTTAATTCAAGAAATGGTTGGGCAGAATGTGCCTGAAGAAATATTTCTTGAGTTTAAAGAAATGTTTTGTTCGGATCTTAGGAATAGCATCAACAGGGTGGCGATTTGACCGGGAAACCGGGAAATGACCAGGAATTTTATTGACTGGGAAATGATCGGCAATTTACTTCTGTTCGTAGTAAAGTTCAAGTTTTCATTATTTTAATAATCTTGGTCAATTTATAGAAGTGATGTCTACTTTATAAGAGTTGTTTCTTGACTGGGAAACCGGGAAATGAACGGAAATTTTATTGACCGGGAAATGACCGGGAATTTTATTTAAAAACCGGGAATTTACTTGTGATCGTATTAAAGTTCAAGTTTTCATTATTCTCATTATCTTGGTCAATTTATGAAAGCATTTTCTACTCTAGCAAGGTGACGATTTGGCCGGAAACCGGGGAATGACCAGGAATTTTATTGACTGGGAAATGATCGGCAATTTAAAAAACGGAAATTTACTTCTGATCGTAGTAAAGTTCAAGTTTTCATTATTTTAATAATCTTGGTCAATTTATAGAAGTGATTTCTACTTTATAAGAGTTGGTTCTTGACTGGGAAACCGGGAAATGATCGGGAATTTTATTGACCGGGAGGTGACCGGGAATTTTATTGACCGGGAGATGACCGGGAATTTAATTTAAAAACCGGGAATTTACTTCTGATCGTAGTAAAGTTAAAGTTTCATTATTTTAATAATCTTGGTCAATTTACAGAAGTGATTTCTACTTTATACGAGTTGTGACTTGGCCGGGAAACTGGGAATTTTATTGACCGGGAGCTGACCGGGAATTTAATTTAAAAACCGGGAATTTATTTCTGATCGTATTAAAGTTTAAGTTTTCATTATTTTAATGATCTTGGTCACTTTATGAAAGTTATTGCTACTTTATCAGGGTGGCGATTTGACCGCGAAATCTGGAAATGATCGGGATTTTGTTTTGACCGGGAAATGACCGGGAATTTACTTCTGATCGCAGTAAAGTTTCGTTTTCATTATTTTAATAATCTTGGTCAATGTATAAAAGTGATTTCTACTTTATCAGGGTTGTGACTTGACCGGGAATTTTATTTGCTGAAAAAAAACCCGGTAAATGGTGGGGAATTTAATTTAAAAACTGGGAATTAGCATTTGATCGTACTAAAGTTCAAGTTTTCATTATTTTAATAATCTTGGTCAATTCATAAAAGTGATTTTCACTTTATCAGGGTGGCGATTTGACCGCGAAATTGGGAAATGATCGGGAATTTTTTTGACTGGGAAATGACCGGTTTTTTTTACCGGGAATTTACTTCTGATCGCAGTAAAGTTTAAGTTTTTATTATTTTTTATAATCTTGGTCAATGTATAAAAGTGATTTCTACTTCATCAGGGTTGTGACTTGACCGGGAAATGACCCGGAATTTTATTGACTGGAAAAAACCCGGTAAATGGCGGGGAATTTACTTATGATCGTATTACAGTTCAAGTATTCATTATTTTAATAATATTGGTTAATTATAAAAATAAAAGTACACTTGAAACAGAACATTTTTTATACGGAACGGGATTTTTTTTAAAGAATTACAACTGGGATTTAGAACAAAGAAGTTGAAAAAGCCCTGCTCCAATGCAAAATTCGTCACAATTTAAAAGTTCCTTCTTCGAAATTTCAAAAGAAGAAAGTACTTCAAGTAGTTTTTAGAGTAGTTGGAGTATTTCGAAGAGGAAATATTTCTGAATTATAATTAAAATTTTTTATTCATTTTTCGTCAGGAAAATTCAAATGTTTAGTTGAAAATTGATATTTTTTATTCAAAAATTAAACTATTTTTTGGAAATTCATGTAATTTGTGGAAAATACGTCTTTTGTTGTAGAAAATTAACTTTATTGGTTGGAAATTCATCTTGTTGGTACTTATAAAACTCAACAATTCTAGTTGAAGATTCATCATTTTCGTAGAAAACTTATCATTTTGGTTGAAAGTTAATTTTTCAACTGAAAAATTTAACCGCTTCACTTCGAGCCCGAAATGTACCTTTTCTAGTTAAAAATTTAACAATTTGGACGTAAATTTGTATTTTTTAATTGAAAATTGATTTATTTCGTTGAAAATTTGCGTATTTTGTTTAAAAAAAAAACTAATTTTTTCATAGAAAATCTCCTTTCTTTGGTAGATAATGATTTTTTTTCTTTGAATTTTAATCTCCTGGTATAAAAATTCTTCTTTATGTTTGAAAATTCGAGTATTCCAGATGAATATTCATAATTTTAGTTGAAAATTCATCGTGCAGGTTAGAAATAAATTTACTTGGTAGAAAAATAAACTCTTGATTAAAAATTGGTTTCTATCTTGGTTGACAATTTATTTTCTAATTTAAATTTCAATTATTTAAGTTTTAGTTGACAATTTATTTTTTTAAGTTTAACTATTTCAGTTGAAGATTCATTGTTTTAGCTAAAAACTCTTTTTTTTTCTCTTTAAAATTCGTTTATCCCAGTTAAGGATTCGTAATTGTAGTTAAAAATTCATCAGTTAAGATGGAAATTCATTTGTTATACTAAAAATATAAATTCTTGTATTTTGTTTGAAAATAGTGTTTTTCGATATTTAAAATTCCACTATTCCAGTTGAAAATTCATCAATTTATTTCAAAATTCATTTGTTTTGCAATTGTTGGTTCTGCTGTGTTAAAGAATGATTAGAATGAACGGAATGATTTAAAATAAATGTCTGCGTTTAGCAACAAAAATATGAATGTTACTTTTAGTTGGCCGGGAAAATTGAAAAACTTGAGCTGGAAACCACCACCCTGATGAAGGAATTAATTGTTATTCATTTGTTTCAAAGAAATTATTTTGTTGAATCCAAGCATTTTTTTTAGTGTAGAGTAACATTTTTTACGTTTAAGATTACTTTATTTTACTCAAGTAACTGTAACCGGTAATAGAGAACTATTCGCTTGGCAAATAGAATAAGTATTTAGTTATAAATATATACCAAAAAAAAAAAACGAGGCAAAGCGAGAAAGTAGGCACATGCGTGCGAGGCGAGGCGAAGCGAGGTAGGAATGGCGATGAAATAGAGCAGTCCTAGAAATAAGGTGTGGATGAATGTTAGCTTGTAAGGGTTAGTTTTAGGAAAATTCTGTAAAAAATAAAAGAGTAAGAAATTCTATTTTTTAAGGCCAGCATGTTGAAAAATAAACGAGTATCTAATTACAAATTTATTTTAATAAAATAATAATTTCTTTTGTCCTAATCATTGTATTATTTTTTTTATCTAAAGCATTTATTGTAAACAAATTACAATTTTATCATGACGTAAATTGAACCTGCACCTTTCGAGAAATTTGGTTTACACAGAAAAAAAAATTAATTTTCTTTTCGAACCAAAAAATTTTGGTAATCTCATTGCAACAAAATTGAACCAAAATTGGTATATTTCGAGAGATGAAATTTTTGAAAGTAATTCGAGTTTTACTAGCGATTTCGCAGAAATTGACAAAAAGTTTTTTAAAAATGCAGCATTTTCCGAAAGAACATTAATATTTGTAATAGTTCTTATTTTACCAAAAACGAACTGGAAAATATCAATTTTCAATTTAAAATATCATTTCTTTAACTAACAATGTATTATTTATATTTTCAGTTCAAAAATTTAGTTTTCAAAAAAAGTTTATTTTCTAACCAAAAAAATTTATTTTCTACCACAAATGAATGGTTAAATTTATAGTTAAATGTGAATAATTTTCATTCATAAAAATATCCATTTTGAATAAAACAGTTGAATTTTTAATCAAATGTTTAAGTTTTGAATTCAAAAATAAATTTTGAACCAAAAATGGAATAGTTAAATTTTCAGTTCAAAAAAATAAGCTTCAAAAATGTTTAAACAAAAAAGTTCAATTTTTATCTAATGAGATAAATTTAAACTAAAATGATGAATCTTTATTAAAAAAAGGAGCTACTAATTTAAACTAAAATTATGAATCTTTATTAAAAAAAGGAGCTATTAATTTAAACTAAAATTATGAATATTTATTTAAAAAAAGGAGCTATTAATACGAATTTTCTATAAAACAGAATTTTCAATCAGAGAATATAAATTTGCGAAAAAAGTTAATTTTCTACCAATCAGTTGAGATTCAAACAAATACATTAATTTTTCAGTTCAAAAATTTAATTTTTAACAACAAAAAAAAACAATTTGCAACCAAAGTTGTAAATCTTCAACAAAAATAATTAACTTTTAAGAAAAAAGTTCAACTTTCTACCAAGGAGTTGATTAATTTTCAACGAAAAATTAAATAGTTCATATTTCAAGAAAAAAAGATTTTAATTAAAAATAAAAATTTCACTAAACAACAAAAGACAAAATTAAACATAATAATTTTCAACCTAGCAGTTGCATTTTTAATAAAAAAAATTAATTTTCCACCAAAAAAGACGAATTTTCATCAAAATATGTCAATTTATAACCAAATTTTTCGAATTTTCGAGGCGAAAATACAAATTTTCTATAAAAAAGTAAAATTTTCAACCAATCATATTTTTAATAAAAAATCATTGGATTTCTAAGAAGATGATTTTTTTTTTTAAGTTTAGTTTATGTTTGCGTTTTTCACCGGAAATGAGTATAAATGTTAAAGAACATTTACCATTTTTTAACCATTTTTCCCCCTTTTCAAGAAAAATTCACTAATGATCCCTGGTTCGGATTCATCAAGAAAGTCTCATGGATTATTTGAGATTTAATTTCTATTTTTAATATTTGCTAATAAAAACAAACTTGCTTGAAGAAAATGAATTAACTTCTTGTGGATAATGAAGTATAATCAGTTTCGCTAGAAAGTAAATTAAAAATGTGCAATGTTTTTTATTACATAAATATTAATTGTTCCGTGCATTAGAAGCAAGAGGAAAGTGTACATTATTCAAATCTGTTTCACTTATCTCGCATTAATTTAATTTGTAACCTATAAATATTTACATTAATTCAGTACAGAGGAAAGTTCATTTTACGCAAATTGCAGAACAGTTATATCTATTAATTTTAATCTTTATACATATTTCGTTCATTTAAATTGCATTTCACTTTCAGCTGAATACAATTTGTGAAGTTAATAGTTCATTAGTACCACTGTAATTAATTTCAAAAGATTTTCAGATACAAACATTTAAATACTACATCTCCTATTTCCCCTCTCTGGTTTGTCACGTATGAGTGAACAACAACCATCACGCCTGAGTGAACACCGCACATTCCGCAACCCCTCCCACCCTTCTCCTCGGCAAGAAATCAATTCTCGGAAACACTAAATCCAGAATCATTAAAGCCAGACTCTAGTGTATTTCGAAAAAAATATTGTTTCGCTAATTTGCTACTAATTGTCTCAATAGCTGATTAGGGACCGTCCAAAATTTTGAATTTTCAAGCCAAAAAATGTGCTTTTAAAAAAACTGGTAAATTTTCAATCAAATCCTTAAATTTGCAACTAAGATAATAATTTTCACTATTCTTCAACTAAAAAAGATTAATTTTGAACCATACAGTTACATTTTTAACAAACCAAAAATTAAATTCTACCAAGAAAGACGAAATAACTAAACACAATTTTACTTGAATTTTCAACTAAAAAGGATAAATTTTCAAACATCAATCAAATAGTTAAATTTTCAATTAAAAAAAATTAATTCTCAATAAAAATAAAACGAATTTTCTATAAGACAGTTGAATTTTCAAGCCAAAGAGACGAATTCTGTCCAATTCTGTATAAAAAAGTTGAATTTTATGTCAAATTGTTGAATTTTCAAACCAAAAAGACAAATTTTTTTAAACAAAAATATTTGAATTTTTAACCCGAGACAATGAATTAAAAAAATTTACATCCTCAAAAATACTTTTTAACAAAACCAAAGAAAAAACTATTTTCAGCGAAAAATGGGAATTTTTGAAGGAAGTAGTTCAACTTTAAACTAAGGATTTGAATTTTTAATCTAAAAAGATTAATTTTCAACCAAGCAGTTGCATTTAAAAAAAATTGATTTTCTACAAAAAAATATGAATTTTTCTACAAAGCAGTTATATTTTCACCCGAAAAATATAAATTTTCAACGAAAAATTAATTTTTCATCAAATTTTTTAAATCAACCAAAAAAGCAGAAATGTTAACAAAATTGTTGAATTTTTTACCAAGAAAAGAATTTTTGTACTAAAAAGTGAATTTTTAGCAAGTTATACGAAATATCAACTAAATAGTTTGAACAATGAGTTTGCTGGTCCAAATTTTATTTAATTAATTTTTGATTCCTAGTTCAAAAAAATAAATTATTAACGAAAAAAAAATTTGAACTAAAATTATGAAGCTTCAATCAAAACAATTGAGTAAAAATATGAATTATGAACGAAAAATATAATAGTTAATATTTCAAAAAAAGGTTATAATTTTAAATAAAAGACAGTTGGACTTAACCAAGAAAAACGAATTTGCAACAAAATAACTGAACTAAAACAGATAACTTTTCAACAAGAACAAAATTAATTTTCTATAAAAAAGTGGAATTTTCAGCAAAATACATACAGTCAAATAGTTGATTCTCTTTATCAAATTGTTGAATTTTCAACGAAGAAGTTAATTTTTATACGAAATAGTTTAAGTTTTACCAGACAATTGCATCTTCAGCCATAAAAGGATAAATTTTTTGCAGAAAGAGATAAATTCTTAAACGAAAAACTTAAGTGTTCAACGAAATAATTGAATTTCTGACCAAGAGCAATTTGTTATTTAAAAAAGAAAAACAAATGTCAAACCAAGAAGTTAACAAAATTGGGTTCTATTAATTCACTTTGTATTTAAATCGCCAAACAAGAAAAAGAGGAGAATAGGGAAATGACTGTGAAGTCTGCTATAAATAAATATAAATTTTAATAATTAATAAATTGAAGAACAATATTTTAAATGAACAAAGCCAGAAAATCACTGGTTCAGCAAGTCAAAAACAGAAAATGACTAATTCAGACAATTAAATACAGAAAATGGCTGGTTTAACCATTAAAGTCATAAAAAGTCTGGCTTAGCCAGTCAAAGTCAGAAAATTACTGGTTTATTCAGTCAAAGTTATACAATCATTGGATCAGTCAGTCAAATACAGAAGATTACTGGTTCAGCCAGTCAAAGTCAGAAAACTGGTGGCTCAGCCTAAGTCAGAATATGACTGGTTTTACCAGT
>JAWWLR010000158.1:3602022-3612917 GCA_035041075.1 Acraspis erinacei | reverse complement strand
TAATAGGATCTTTATTCCTATTTGTTATTGAACATGTGGTTGACAAGGAAATATTTGTTGATTAACTCGAATAGAGATTCTCATCCATATTCATATGGCTAATAATGCTGAAGCATTTCTGTCAATGTAGAGATTTGTAATTTTAAGTACTAAGTTATTTTTTAAATATATTATTTTGTTTGTAGGTGAAAGCGATATTCCTCTTGTAGCACAAACACATTGTCCTTCAATTTTCCCTTAAAAACACTTTGATTAATAGGATCTTTATTCCTATTTGTTATTGAACATGTGGTTGACAAGGAAATATTTGTTGATTAACTCGAATAGAGAGTCTCATCCATATTCATATGGCTAATAATGCTCAAGCTTTTCTGTCAATGTTCTTTCAAAATTCGTTTTAAATATTAAATTCTTTTTCTAAATACTAAATTCTTTTTTTGAATAAATTATTTGTTTCCTCAGCCTTCAATTCCGGAAACAATATCTAACAATAGACAATCTATTATTATTGTTATTATTCATGGTCAAACATAGGCGATAAAATCGGAGGGTATTATGTAAGACATAGTCATAAGTTATCTACTTCAATACTTCAAATAAGCAAATTATTATTATTGCTCGAAGCTACAATATAATTATTTTTTGTTGAAGTTGGGTGTGATTTATCACTTTCGGTAGTATGTGTCACCAATGTACTACCATGATGTCATACCATGCTTCCGTATCCGGCGTGGTCAATGATAATCGCGACACTCGTTAGCTTCTTAATAATCAGTCTGGGATGTGTCATCGACTCCTGAATTATAACAAGACCTTCTTACAATGTTTTTCGAAATAAATCTATCTACAGAGTGACCCCCCCCCCCCGCCCCCTACACAAAATAGCTAAATCATTCACCAAAACAAATTCATTTTCAATTACACAGTTGAATTTTTAATCAAGAAATAGTAGAATATTAAATTTTTCTACCAAATTATTTTAATTTTTAACCCAAAAAGACGAATTTTAAACATAAACAGTTGAATTTTCAAACAAAAAAATTAATCACAAAATTCTTAAATTTTCTACAAAGTAAATTAATTTTTAAACAGATAATTAAATTTTTATTTTAAATAAAAAAAGATGAATTTGAATAAAATAGTTAAAAAATGTTGAATTTTAAGCCAAAAAGACAAGCTTTCTATAAAACAGTTAAAATTTAATCTAAATCATGTATAGCCATATACTTGAATTTTTTTACTAAAATCGTCTATTTTTAGTCAATATTTTATTTGTTTATTTTAAAGAAAATAGTTGAATTAAATAAAAAAAAAAGATTAATTTTGAACAAAATAGTTGAATTATTAACCAAAACAGGTGCATTTTCAATTAAACAGTTGAATATTTTAACCAAGGAAGAAAAAATTTTCAGTCAATAAAGAATTTTTTTAAATGTTGAATTATTAAGCCAAAAGACAAGTTTCTTACAAAACAGTTAAAATTTAAACTAAATAGTTGAATTTTCAACTAAAACGATAAATTTTCAACCAAAAAGGTTGGGGTTTTTAACAAAAGAGATGAATATTTAACAAAATAAAAACATTTTTAACCATATAGTTGAATTTTTATACTAAGAAGATTAATTTTTTATCCCAAATATTTTTATTTTAAATCAAAATAGTTGAATGAAATAAAAACAGATGGACTTTGAACAAAATAGTTGCATCCTTGACCAAGACAGATTCATTTTCAACTAAAAAGTTGAAGTTTAAACTAAAACAATGAATTTTCAACAAAAGACATCAACTTTGAACCAAATAGTTGAGTTTTCAAGTAATAAAATTTTACCAAAAGAGATAAATTTTCAAATGAAATAGCGAATTTTCAAGCAAAAAAAATTTTTCTGGCAGTGAAAATTTTCTTTTGGTGAAAAATGTTGAATTTTCAAGTTAAAAAGATAGCTTTCTACAAAAATGGAAAATTTAAGCTAAATAGTTAAATTTTCAAGTAAATGATGAATTTTCAATCAACAAAATTTATTTTCTAATAAAAAATACGAATTTTTGAAAAAAATACATGTATTTTTAAACATACAGTTGCCATTTTATACTAAAAAAGATTAACTTTTAACCAAAAATTCAATAGTTAAATTTTTATTACAAAAAATTAATTTAAAAAAACTAAGTTTCTACAACCCAGTTGAATCTCTTAATAAATTCTTGAATTTTCCAGCAGGCAATACGAATTAAAAAAAATAATTTAATTTTAAACCATTTTTAACAACAAAAAAAAGAACGATTTTTTTAAATAGTTGAATTTTCAACCGAACAAGACGAATTCTACACGAGAAATACAATAGTTAATATTTTAATTTAAAAATCTATATTAAAAAAATGAATTTTAAACCAAATATATAAATCTGCCACCAAACAGTTAAATTTTCAACTGACAAGATTAATTTCCTAACAAAAATACGAATTTCTAACAAAATACAAGAATTTCCAACCAAATAGTCGAAATCTTTTCTAAAAAAGAAAGCTTTTCTAGCAAATATGGAAGAGTTAAATTTTCGGCTGAAAAAATGAATTTTCAACAACAAGAAAATTATATCTTTGGACTGTTTGATTCAAAATTTAGTTATTTTTATGAAAATTCATCTATTTTGTCTAAAATCCAGAATATTTTTTATTTGAAAATGCAACTGTTTTATTAGAAAATTATATTTATCGATTTAGAATTAATAATTTTTATTTGGAAAGTATAAAATTAAATTTTGGTTAAAAATTCTACTATTTGGTGGAAAATTTCATTTTTTTATGTTGAAAATTTCATTTTTTTATTTTGAAATTTTATCATTTTCGCTTTAGAAGTCAACTTTTTTTTTAAAACATTCGACTTTTTAGCTCAAAAACTGAAATATTTTCTTGAAAATTCCTCATATTTTACTGAAAACTGCACTATTTTGTAGAAAAGTTTGTTTTGAATTTTGCGTAAACAGCTTCATGGTTATTTATTCTCTCAATTAGTGTAATTAGGAGATAATAAATAACTTTGAAGTGGTTTACGCAAAAATCTGTACTCAAAATTTTAGTTTTAAGTTAATCATTTTAGCCGAAAATTCATATCCTTCGTGAGAAATTTAACAATTTTTTTTTGTAAAATTTGTTTTTTATCTTTTGGTAAAAAATCAATTACGTTGGTGAAAAAATGAACTATTTTGTTGAAAATTTATCTTGATAATTTTCTAGAATATTCTCGAAGGTAAGTTTGTCTAATTATTTTTACGTAAACAACTACATTGTTATTTATTATCGCACAATCATAAATCACCTTGAAGTTGTTTACGCAAAATTTGTTACACAAAAATGCGCAATATCATTTTATTACGTCATCTGTAAACTTCTAGAATATTCTAGATAGAAACCTAGCACGGACACGAACCATTAGAGCTGTGGAATGGTTTGAATGTCGGTAACAGGAATCTTGGATTATAATCATCCTTACTTATCTATTTACATTATATATTTATATAATAAAGCAATTAGTGTTTAATAATTGTTATTATAAACAATTTAAAAAAAATTTTTAAATAAATTTTCATCAGTGCACCATTTATGATTGGTGAACGAGATAGAATTTATCTTAAGTGTCATGAAATATGTTGTGTTCCAATTGAGAGATTAATAAACCATTTGATGTCCTCAGTCATTCATGTAATATCTTCGTGACATCATGTGGACTCTTTAGTTAATCTTCTTTTATAACCCCTTGGCGCTATCACAATAGCATTTAAGTGATGTTGAGTACTGTCAGTTTCTACAAGGGTTTGTCATTTCAGTCCCATTAATGTCTTCTCATTTTTAATCAAAATCTCTTACCTTGCACTGATTTTTAATTAATAAATTAATTCATATTAATTATATCAGGTCAACTATATTACATTTTAAAAAATTTTTAAAGCTTTTAAAGTTCTCTACAAACTGACTAGGATTAAGCCATTTTTTAAATTTTTTAAGTAGATATCAGTCTTTCCTCTATTCCCCTCCTTTTCCCCTTTTCCTACACCAAAACTTTTATTTAGTAACAGTGTAGGGAATTGTCTGCAAATAGACTTGTTACTAAATCGAGGATATCGAAACGTAAACAGTCAGGGTCCCCGGAATCGTTTCTAATGGGAATGCATCATACTGCGCAAGATCCTCGATTGAGTACTCGCGCACTGCGGCCCTTCCAAGTTGAGGGTTTTGGTGTAATTTTTTCTATTAATTTTTTTTTTCTTTTCTCCTATTTTTCAGAAACACATTTTTCTCGTTTTTTCGTCTATATTTGAACTAACTTAATAGAATATAATAAGAAGAGCCAATGTTTATCGTAAAAAATTAATTCATTTTGGTTCAAAATTTTATGTTTATATTTTTGGTTCTAATATTTTTTTGAAAATTTATCTTTTTGTTTAAAAAATTCATCTATTTTGTTGAATTTTTTTTTTTAATTCGTCTGTTTTTGTTAGAAATAAACTTTTTAAACTCGAAGTTTAACTTTTCCTGTTGAAAATTCATACATTTTTTTATACTTCATACAAATTTGCACCAAAAGTTAAAATGTTTTAATTCTCAGTTAAATATCTTAAATTTTAAGTAATAAAATAATTTTTTAAAATGAATATAGTTTAATATTCAATGAAGGAAAATAATTTTTTTTGTTAAAATGTTGAATTTTTAACCCAGAAAGGCACATTATCAACAGAGCAGTCCAATTTAAAAAAATATATATTTTACAATTAATCGAACTTTTCCTACAATTTTTGAAAAATCATGTAAATAAAAAAAAATCCTTAAAATCTTCCGGGTTCTTTTTTGATAATTTTTAAAATCTCTTAAAATATTCTTAAACTTTCTGTTACAATAATTCTTAGGAAAATTAAAAAATCATTTTTCAATTTTCTTAAAAATTCATAGAAAAAATCTATTAATTTTAAATTATATTCAAAAGTTCCGAAAAAAATTTCAAAAATGATTTTGAATTTGAAAAAATTTAAAACCACTTCTAGATTTCTCAAAATTTCGAAATAAAACTGTAAAGCTTTTCAAAGATGTCTAAACTATTTAAAAAAATAATAATTTTAAATTCAATTTAAGAACTGTTAAGTTAAACCAAAATTATTTTTCAATTTTTAATGTTTCTTGCTTAAAATTACTTAAAATGATATAATTTGGAAAATTTTCAAAGTTCATTGTTTAATTGAAAATTGTTAGTACCTCACATGTTGTATGTGTACATTTTTCAGAATTTGAATACACCATTTTTGAATTGAAAAACTTCCAAACTTCAATTATTAAGTTTGGAATTCAAAAGTTGACTCTTTGAATGCTTTAACTTGTTGTTTATTGTTCGGTCGGATTACAAGTAGAGTAAACTGTATTACAATTGTATGACACTGGATTACAATTATATTGTGCTGGATTACAATTGGATTACAACGATACTGCAGCTGGCGTAGCTTGGCACCGTTGGACTATTCTGGATTACTAGTAGGGTAAACTGGATTACAATTGAATTAAGCTGAATTAAAAGTGGATTGCAACTGTACTACAAGAACTTAGTTTGGAATCATTGGATTCCGTCGGATTACAAGTAGAGTAAACTGGATTATAATTGGATGGCACTGGGTTAAAAGTGGATTACAACTGGACTACAAGTGTCTTAGTTTGGAATCATTGGGTTCCGGTGGATTACAAGTGGAGTAAGTTGGATTACAATTGGATGACACTGGATTAAAAGTGGATTACAACTGGTTTAGTTTGGAATCATCGGTTTCAGGAGGATTACAAGTAGAGTAAACCGGATTACAATTGGATTACACTGGATTACAAGTGGGTACAACTGGACAACAAGTGGCTTGGTTTGGAATCATCGGATTCCGGCGAATTACAAGTAAATTGGATGACGCTGGATTACAAGTGAATTACAACTGGTCTACAAGTGGCTTAGTTTTGAATAATCGTATTGTACTGGATTACAAATTGATTACAATGACACTACATATGGTTTAGCTTGGCACCGTTGGATTATTGTGGATTACAAGTAGAGTAAATTGGATTACAATTGGATGGCACTGGATTACAAGTGGTTTACAACTGGAATACAAGTAGCTTTGTTTAGAATCATTGGATTCCGGTGGATTACAAGTGGAGTAAATTGGATTACAATTGGACGATACTGGATTACAAGTGGATTACAACTGGACTACAAGTGGCTTAGTTTTGAATCATCGTATTGTACTGGATGACAATTGGATTACAACGGCACTACATTGGGGTTACCTTGGAACCGTTGGATTATGGTGGATTGCAAGTAGAGTAAACTGGATTAAAATTGGAGGGCACTTGATTACAAGTGGGTTACAACTGGACTACAAGTGTCTTAGTTTGGAATCATTGGGTTCCGTTAGATTACGAGTGGAGTAAATTGGATTACAATTGGATGGCACTGGATTACAAGTGGTTTACAACTGGAATACAGGTAGCTTTGTTTCAAATCATTGGATTCCGGTGGATTACAAGTCGAGTAAACTGAATTACAATTGGACGACGCTGGATTACAAGTGGATTACAAGTGGATTACAACTGGACTGCAAGTGGCTTAGTTTTGAATCATCGTATTTTACTGGATGACAATTGGATTACAGCGGCACTACATTGGGATTAGCTTGGAATCATTGGGTTCCGTTGGATTACGAGTAGAGTAAATTGGATTACAATTGGATGGCACTGGATTACAAGTGGTTTAAAACTGGAATACAAGCAACTTTGTTTAGAATCATTGGATTCCGGTGGATTACAAGTGGAGTAAACTGGATTACAATTGGATGATACTAGTTTACAAGTAGATTACAAGTGGATTACAGCTGGACTACAAGTGGCTTAGTTTGGAATCGTACTGGATTACAAATTGATTACAACGACAATGCATTTGGCTTAGCTTGGAACCGTTGGATTATGATCGATTGCAAGTAGAGTAAACTGGATTACAATTGGATGGCATTGGGTTACAAGTGGGTTGCAACTGGTCTACAAGTTGCTTAGTTCTGAATTAGCGGATTCCGTCGGATTACAAGTGGAGTAAATTGGATTACAATTGGATGTCGCTGGATTACGACTAGACTACAATTGGGTCAGTTTGGAATCATCGGATTCCGGCGGATTACAAGTAGAGTAAATTGTATTGCAATTATATTACACCGAATCACAATTGTATTTCACTGGATTACAACGATACTGTCATTGGCTTGGTACCGTTGGATTATGGTGGCTTACAAGTAGAGTAAGCTAGATTACAAGTGGATTACAACTTTACAATTAGTGGCTAAGTGTGGAGCGATTGAATTTCGCCTGAAGTCAGATAAAAAAACTATTGAGTACATGGAACTCGAATCGGAATAAATTAAAGAGCTCGTCTTCTAAACAAATACAGTATTCGAATAATAAATAGAACCTAAAGCAATCACTGTCATTGCTGTAAGTCTAAAGTCAACATTTACTTAAAATTTCCCAGATGAAAACGAATTGCAGACGGTCAGGCACTCATCTTAAAGCAAGTCGTAAAAGATCAGATTTTGTAGCACGTTTTTGTATGAATCGTAATACACGTTTGAGTGTCTGCGCTCCCTTTATTTAAACGATAATTTATGCGCGGTGATTCATTCATTGTCTGCAAACAGCTTCGTCGTTTTCTAAGGCCTAAGCTACTTCAATGAAGTCTCACTTTCTTCTTCACTTGACCTTAAAGCCTGCCAATAAATGGATATTGAATCATCATCAGAATTCACAGATTCTATTTTGTAAATAATTTCAAGTAATTTTGAAATAAGTCATTTTGAACTTTCCTAATTTTTCCCTGTTTTTCCTCCTTTCCCTTTTTTTTTTTTAAACAAAATTCATCTTTTTTCAACTTTAAAAAAAAAATAAACTTCCCCTTTTCCCACTTTTCAGGATTTTTAGCGTAAATGCGAACTGAATTAATAGAACCCAGTAAAAATAGAAATTATTTTGTTAACAATTCAACTTTTTATTCAAAAGTAATCTACTATGGTTGAAAATTCGTCTTTTTGGATTGAAAATTCACCTATTTTGATAGAAAATTAATTTTGTTGATATAAAACTACTTGATTTAAAATACGCCTTTTTGGGTTGAAAAGTTACCTATTTTCACAGAAAATTAATTTTTTTTTTAAGATAAAACTACTGGATTAAAAATTCTTCTTTTTCTGCTGAAAATTAGTAATTTTGGGTTGAAAATTCGCCTATTTTGATAGAAGATTAATTTTGTGGAAAATAAAACTACTTGATTGAAAATTCGTCTTTTAGGGCTGAAAATTCGTCTTTTTTGGTTAAAAATTTACCTATTTTGATAGAAAATTAATTTTGTTGTTGAAAATAAAACTACTTGATTGAAAATTCGTTTTTTTTTTGGGGTTGAAATTCGCCTATTTTGATAGAAAATGAATTATTTTTTTTTTTGGAAAATAAAACTACTTGATTAAAAATTCATCTTTTTCTGCTGAAAATTCGTGATTTTGAGTTGAAAATTCGCCTATTTTGATAGAAAATTAATTTTGTTGAAAATAAAACTACTTGATTAAAAATTCATCTTTCTCTGGTGAAAATTCGTCATTTTGGGTTGAAAGTTTACCTATTTTGATAGAAAATTAATTTTATTGTTGAAAATGAAACTTCTTGATTAAAAATTCGTCTTTTTGGGTTAAAAATTCGCCTATTTTTATAGAAAATTAATTTTTGTTGTTGAAAATAAAACTACTTGATTGAAAATTCTTCTCTTTGGCCTGAAAATTCGTCTTTTTGGATTGAAAATTTGCCTATTTTAATAGAAACTTCATTTTTTTTGAAAATACAACTACTTGTTTGAAAATTCGTCTTTTTTTGTTTAAAATTCACCCATTTTGATCGAAAATTAATTTTCTTCTTGAAAATAAAACTACTTGATTGAAAATTCGTCTTTTTGCCCTGAAAATTTACCTATTTGGATAGAAAATTAATTTTGTTGTTGAAAATAAAACTAATTGATTGAAAATTCGTTTTTTTAGATTGAAATACGCCTATTTTGGTAGAAAATTAATTTTTTTTTTTTTGAAAATAAAACTACTTCATTAAAAATTCATCTTTTTCTGCTGAAAATTCGTCATTTTGGGTTGAAAATTCGCCTATTTTGATAGAAAATTAATTTTGTTGAAAATAAAACTACTTCATTGAAAATTCGTCTTTTTGGGTTGAAAGTTTACCTATTTTGATAGAAAATTAATTTTGTTGTTGAAAATGAAACGTCTTGATTAAAATTTTGTCTTTTTGGGTTAAAAATTCGTCTATTTTTATAGAAAATTAATTTTGTTGTTGGAAATGAAACTACTTGATTGAAAATTAGTCCTTTTGAGTTGAAATTCGCTTATTTTGATAGAAAATTAATTTTTTTTTTTGAAAATAAAAATACTTGATTAAAAATTTGTCTTGTTGTGCTGAAAATTCGTTATTTTGGGTTGAAAATTTACCTATTTTGATAGAAAATTAATTTTGTTGTTGAAAATGAAACTACTTGATTGAAAATCCGTCCTTTTGAGTTGAAAATTCGACTATTTGAATAGAAAAATAATTTTTTGTTGAAAATCAACTAATTGATTGAAAATTCGTCTTTTTGGGTAGAAAATTCACGTATTTTAGAGGAAAATTAATTTTTTTTTGAAAATACAAATACTTGTTTGAAGATTCAATGTCTTCTTGGTTTGAAAATTTAACTGAAACCTTTCTTGGCTGAATATAATTTTTTTTTAATTTGTCTTTTTCGTTAAATTGGACTGCTTTTAATTGAGCATGACATTTTTTTTGTTGTTATCTCAATTTTTTTAATTGTCGTTCAGAATTCATATTTTTGGCTGAAAATCTAACTACTTGTTTGAAAGTTGAACTACTTTGTAAATAGTTCATTTTTTGGTTGTTGACTCATCATTTTACTTCAAAATCCATCTCTTCGGTTGAAAATTTAAATATTTGTTGAATATTAATTTTTTCCGGAAATGTAACTTTTTTATTCTTGGTTGAAAATTAATATTTTTTACTTGAACATTTTGTTAAAAATTCGTCCTTTAGATAGAAAATTCTTTTTTTAAGCAGAAAATTATTCTGTTTTCATCGTGAAAAGGCAACTTTTTTGTTTGAAGTTTAATCTTTTTTGTTTGGAAATTTGACATTTTGGCAGTAGTGGGGATATCGAAGAGTTTTCTTTAGAGCAATTGCTCTAATTGCTCTTTTTGTTCGAAAGTTTAACTGTTAAAAATAAGTAGGTAGAAAATCTTGTTTGTTTGAAAATTAAACAATTTTTTAAATAATGCAATATATTTTGACTTGAAATCCTAGAAACCTAAAATGATTTATACTAAATTTCATATGGCACCTGAACATTAATTTTATTTAAAACCATTTATTCCCTCATTTGCGTAAAAAATTACCCTACTTCCCCTGTTTTGAGATCACTTTTAGTTCTGTAGACTGCATTTTTTGCACTTAAGTGAAACTTCTATTTTTGTGAGATCATTTCCAGTCCTTCCAAAACTTTTTTTTTTCATTCCCAGGGACTAAATTAGCTACATGAAAAGATACCAGCAAAACGTTTGATTTAACAAGCCCTCTTTTCTCCCATGTAATTATGTTGCGTTCCATTTAGTGTGTTGTACTAAATGTGAATCTTCTTTTTGTGTTTCAGGCGTCAATGGATTTGCCGCCGGACAAAGCAAAGCTTTTGAAGCAGTATGATAACGAGAAAAAATGGGACATCATATGTGATCAAGTAAGTAAAAGCCAGAGTAAAAAGGAGACGTTTTTATTCCAGTTTCTTCAAGCCCTGATTT
>JAWWLR010000158.1:3555950-3567965 GCA_035041075.1 Acraspis erinacei | reverse complement strand
CTTTAAATAAAACTTTAAATCTAAAATATTTTGCCCCTCAGTCTACCGATATAAATTAAATATTTTTAAAATTAATTATAAAAAAGTAGGATAGTTACAATTATTATTACTTGACTTCTGTATTTATATTTATATTTTATAGTTATATTTTATATTTATATTTACTGAAAAGTCTTTTTTTTTGAAAACACAATTTTTGTAGAGAAAGTAAATAAATTTTGAAGATTTTCCATTTTTATCTGAAATACAGTCTTATTCCGTTTATAAAATATTATAAGTTTAAAAGTATTACAAGATTAAAATGCTGGTATTTGAATAGAATTATAATTTTGACTTTTTGATAGGGAATTTGTTTAAGAATCGTAATTTTTACTTTAGGAAAGGGAGTTTCTGATCTGATGTTTCTGATCTGTTGCTCTAACTCATAATTATAATTCTTTTCCAAAAGTTCCTCTTCCAAATTAGAAATATTTTAAATCTTTTAGAATTCTTAGAAATCTTTCTAGCTCTTAAATAGACAAGAAATTTCGTCAGGATATCTCATTTTTACTTTAGGACAGGGAGTTTATGATCTGATGATCCAACTCAGAATTCTAATTCTATTCCAATAGTTTATCTTACACATCAGAACTATTTGAAATTTTTTAAAATGTTTAGAAATCTTTTTAGCTCTCTTAAATTGACAGGGAATTTCTTTAGGAATTTTAATTTTTACTTTACGACAGGGATTTTGTGATCTGATGTTTCTGATGTTTCTGATCTGATGCTCCAACTCAGAATATTTGAATAATATTATAATTTTACTTTTTAATAGATAATTTCTTTAAGTGGTTTAATTTTCACTTTAGGGCAGGGAGTTTCTGATCTGATGCTCATACTCAGAATTATAATTCTTTTCCAAAAGTTTCTCTTCCAAAGCAGAAATCTTTTAAATCTTTTAGAATATTCAGAAATGTTTTTAACTCTTAAATTGACCGGGAATTTCGTTGGGATATATAATTTTTACTTTAGGACAGGGAGTTTATGATCTGATGCTCCAACTCAGAATTATAATTCTTTTCCAAACGTTTTTCTTACAAATCGGTAATCTTTAGACTCTTTTAAAATGTTTAGAAATCTTTTGAACCCTCTTAAATTGACCTGAAAAAATGAAAAATTGACCGGCAGCTTAAAATGCTGGTAATTATTACTGAATGGAATATTATGGGGTTTTTCGTAGGACGAAAGCGCTGGTGTTGGAGCTGCTAGCGGCAATTTGTTTAGTCAAAGGCGGACACGAAATAATTCTCTCGGCCTTTGACAATTTCAAGGAAGTTTGCTCTGAAAGGCGGAGATTCACGACACTGATGGCGTATTTCACACAGTACGACAATTTTCACATAGAATTTATGGTTGCGTGTATGCAGTTTGTGAACATTGTCGTGCATTCGGTAGACGATATGAACTTCAGGGTACATTTGCAGTATGAGTTTACAAAACTCGGTCTCGACGAGTACCTGGAAAAACTTAGGCATACGGAAAGCGAAGATTTGCAGGTAAGCCGAACTTTCAGTTTCCAACATTTTTATCTTCGTTTTTTGTGACTTTTTTCCGGTTCTTTCAGAAGCTCGCTATATTTTTTTTAATTTAATGTTTTTCCTTGAAATTTTAATATTTTTCTTGAAAATTTAACTTTAACTTTATTTATTTAAATTTTTCTTGAAAATACAATTATTTTCTTGAAAAGTCCAATAATTTAAAAAAAAATTAAACTTTTTTTCCTAAAAAAAAAATAAATTTTTTTGGGGGAAAATAAAAAGTTGTCCATGAATTTAAAATCATTATTCAAGTAGAGCGCTGTTCCTAGATTTTAATCTTGTAAGTTTGGTGCAGGTTCAAATCTCGGCGTATCTAGATAACGTGTTCGACGTAGCTGCCCTGATGGAGGACAGCGAAACAAAGACTGCCGCTTTAGAAAAAGTTGCCGAATTAGAGGACGAGCTTGGCCATGTGAGTATTCCGTCTATTTTAGTACAAAATTAATTTTTTTAAATTAAAATGTAAATATTTTTTAAGAATTCAGCTTTCTTCGCTGATAAATATCTTTTTCTGTTGAAAATTTATCTTTTTAGGATTCAAAGTCCTCAAATCTCTTGATTTTTTGTTGAAAATTTAACTCTTTGGTTTAAAATTGACCTTTATTGGTAGAAAATTAACTATTTTCTTGAAAATTCATCTCGTTTCTGGTTAAAAATACATATTTTTGATTAAAAATGGAGCTCTTTGGTTGACAATCTGTTTCTGGTGTTTCTGATCTGATGCTCCAACTCAGAATTATAATTCATTTCCAAAAGTTCATCTTCCAAATCGCTAAACTTGCGACTCTTCTAAAATATTTAGAAATCTTTTGAACTCTCTTAAATTGACCAGAAAAAAATGAAAAATTCGCCGAGGATTCAAAAGGTAGGTATTTGAATAGAATTATATTTTTTTCTTTTTAATAGGAAATTTCTTTAAGAATTGTAATATTTACTTTGGGACAGGGCGTTTCTGATCTGATGATCTGATCTGATGATCTGATCTGATGTTTATGATCTGATGCTCCAACTCAGAATTCTAATTATTTTTCCAAAGTTCCTCTTCCAATTCAGAAATCTTTCTACTCTTTTAAAATGTTTAAAAACTTTTGAAATTTTATAAATTGACAAAAAAAAAATGAAAAATTGACCGAGAATTTAAAATTCTTTGTATTTTAATAGAATTATAGTTTTTTTCTTTTTAATATGGAATTTCTTTATGAATAGCGATTTTTACTTTGGGAGAGGGAGTTTCTGATCTGATGATTCTGATGTTTCTGATCTGATGCTCCAACTCAGAATTATCATTCTTTTTCAGATGTTCCTCTTCCAATTCAGAAATCTTGCTACTCTTTTAAAATATTTAAAAACTTTTGAAATTTTATAAATTGAACGGAAGAAAATGAATAATTGACCGGGAATTTTAAATGCTGAATTGTAATTTTTACTTTAGGAAATTGAGTTTCTGATCTGATGTTTATGATCTGATGCTCCAGCTCAGAATTATAATTCCTTTCCTAAACTTCTTTCAAATCCGAAATAGTTGAAACCTTTTAAAAAATTAAAATATTATAAGTTCAAAATTGAAGAGTTCCATTTGGAGTATTTTAACTTTAGTTTTATTTTTATTACTTCAAATGGAAAAATTTGAAGCTTTAGAATTTTATTAGCCGTGACAAATGTTTGCCTATCGGGAAACGACCGGGAATTTATTTCTTGAATTTATTTATTTATTTCTTTGACTAAAACGGCCACCCTGATGGGAAAAAAATGATTTAATTATTAATAGGCGCACGATAGACTGGCTGAGTTGGAAAGAGAATCTCTAGCCAAATTAGCGGAACTGGAAACCGAATTGGGCGCAATGAAGGTGGAATACGGTGACGCCTTAGAAGCGCGTAGATTAGTTGAGGAAGAGCTCGCGGCTTTGAAAAGACAGAAGCAGGACTCTGCGCGAAGACAGAGCGTCCTCGAAAGCAAAATTATGGAATTGGAAACGCTCACTGGAACTCTCACGAAAGGAGCCTCAGGTGCATTTTATTGTTTTTTTTTATAAAAGCTTGATATTTATTTCTATTCCCCTCTTTCCTCCCTTTTGTTAAAAAATGACTTTTTTCTCCTGCTTTATTAGAGAGAAAAACTTTCCCGGTTTGACAATGACCGATGCGAGAATCTACTTTTGTTTAACAGTTAATTCTTCGCAGTTAAAAATTCTACTAATACATTTTTAGCTTACAGTTGATTTTCTTTAGCTAAAAATTTAATTACTTTGTTGAAAATTTAAGGATTTTGTTTTAAAAAATCATCCTTTTTGGTTGAAAATTAAACTAATTTGTTGAAAATCTTTTTTTTTTCTTGAAAATTAATTTTTTTAGTTATTTAAAACGTAACTTTTTTATTTACCTTTGAAGTTGAAATATCAACTATTACATTTTCCGTTTAGAATTAATATTTTTTGGTTGAAAATTTAAAAACTTGAGTAAAAGTTGAATTGTTTGGTTAAGAAATAAATTGTTTGGTCGACGATTCATCTCTTTTGTTTAAAGTTGAATTATTTTATTGATAAGTCGTCTTTTTGGTTTAATATTTAACTGTTTCGTTAAAAGTTAAACTACTTTGTTGATTTTCATATTAATATTTAAAGATTCATATATTTGTTTGAAAATTTAACTATTTAAAAAAAAAAGGTAGAAAATTGGTCTCTTTGGGTGAAACTTCGTTTTTTGTTTTTTTTTGCAAAGTAAAGTGTTTAACTGAAAGTTTAATTATTTAATTTTATGTCAAATACTTATATTTTTTATTTGAAAATTTAAGTTTTTGAATGAATATTTATTCTTTTCAGTTCATCATTCGATTAATTGGTTGAAAATGCATGTATTTTTTGTATTTCTCTCTCCTCTTCTTCCTCTTCCTCCTCTTCTGGCTCCTCCTCTATTTAATCTTCATTCACCTCCTCCTGTGTCTAATTTTCATCCTCATTCTTCTAATTTACCTCCTCTATATAATTTTCATCATCCTCCTCCGAATTTACCTCCTCCTCAATATATTTTTCATCCTCATCTTGGCTTACCTTCTCCTCCTCCTCCTCTATATAATTTTCACCCTTCTCATCCTGTATCTAATTTTCATTATCCTCCTCCTAATTTACCTCTTCTATATAATTTTTATCCTCCACCTCCTCTATGTAATTTTCATGCTCCTCCTAATTTACCTTCTCTATTAATTTTCATCCTCCTCCTAATTAACCTCCTCCTCTATCTAATTTGCATCATTCTCCTCCTGTGTCTAATTTGAATCATCCTCCTCTATATCATTTTCATCCTCCTTCTAATTTACCTCCTCTATATAATTTTAAACTTCCTGTATCAAGTTTTCATCCTCCTTCTCCTAATTTACTTCCTCTATATAGTTTTCATCCTATTCCGCCTCTATCTAATTTTCATCCTCCTCCTCCTAATTTAGCTTCTCTATATAATTTTCCTCCTCCTAATTTACCTTCTCCTCTATCTAATTTTTATTCTTCTCCTGTATCTAATTTTCAGCATCCTCCTCCAAATTTACCCCCTCCTCCTCTATATAATTTTCATCCTTCTCATCCTGTATCTAATTTTCATTATTCTCCTCCTAATTTACCTCCTCTATCTAATTTTCATCCTTCTCCTCCTCTATGTAATTTTCATGCTTCTCCTAATTTACCTTCTCTATTAATTTTCATCCTCCTTCTAATTAACGTCCTCCTCTATCTAATTTGCATCCTTCTCCTCCTGTGTCTAATTTGCATGATCCTCCTCTATATCATTTTCATTCTCCTTCTAATTTACCTCCTCTATATAATTCTCATCTTCCTGTATCTAATTTTCATCCTTCTTCTCCTCTATGTAATTTTCATCCTCATCCTCATTTATCTAATTTTCCTCCTCCTCCTCAGTCGCATTTTCATCCTCCAAATTTTCCTTCTGTATATAATTTTCATCCTCCCCATTTATCTCATTTTTATCGTCCTCCAAGTTTACCTCCTCTATATAATTTTCATCCTCCTCCTCCTCCTCCTCATTTATCTCATTTTCATCCTCTTCCTTCTAATTTATATCATTTTCATCCTCCTCCTCCTGTATCTAATTTTCATCATCCTCTATCTAATTTTCATTCTCCTTCCAATTTACCTCCTCTATATAATTTTCATCTTCCTGTATCTAATTTTCATCCTCCACCTCATTTATCTCATTTTCAATCTCCTTCAAATTTACCTCCTCTATATAATTTTCATCCTCCTCATTTATCTCACTTTCATCCTCCTCCTCCTCATTTATATCATTTTCATCCTCCTCCAAATGTACGTCCTCTATCATTTTCATCCTCATTTTCATCCTCCTCTTCCTAATTTACATACTCTATAATTTTCATCCTCCTCTGTGTCATTTTCATACTCCTCCTAATTTACCTCCTCTATTATTTTAATTCTCCTCCTAATTAACCTCCTACCCCTCTATGTCATTTTCAGGCTCCTCCTCCTAATTTACCTCCTCTATTAATTTTCATCCTCCTCCTAAGTAACCTCCTACTCCTCCTCTACCTAATTTTCAGCCTTCTCCTCCTGTATTCAATTTGCATCATCCTCTTCCTCTATATATAATTTTCATTCTCCAAATTTATCTCCTCCTCTATATAATTTTCAACTTGCTCCTCCTCCCCGCTACTATCTAATTTACCTCCTCTTTTAATTTTCATCCTCATCCATCTAATTTTCACCCTCCTAATGAACCTCCTCCTCTATCTAATTTTCCTCCTTCTCCCCTTGTATCTAATTTTCATCATCCTCCTCCTAATTTACCTCCTCCACGTCTGTCTTATTTTCATCCTCCTCCAAATTTACCTCCTTTATATAATTTTCATGTTTCTCCCTCGCCACCTTCTATATAATTCGCATCCTCCTCCCCTTCTATCTAATTTTCCTCCTCCTCATCCTTCTAATTTACCTCCCCCTCGATCTAATTTTTAATATCCTCCTCCTCTATCTAATCTTCATCCTCCTCTTCCTTATTAACCTTCTCTTCCTCATCTATTTCCTGCTTCTCCTTAACATCCTTATCAACGTAAATATATCAGTAGTGTCAAGAAGGTTGAGTATTTGGATTTTATTTTGCTCTTATGTTGTTGCAGTTACCAACCTTCGAAATGGTAGCGCACACAATTCGCCTACAACTGAGCATGCGACACCATCGGCGTTGACGTCGACGCCATCGCCAGGAGTCGAAGCTCCTAGTGCGGCTCCTGCTCCACCGCCCCCACCTCCTCCCCCTTGTCCACCTCCCCCGCCAGCCACACCTTTCTTGGGTGACAGCAGAGGTCCTCCACCAGTTCCGATTCCACCGCCGCCTGCGGGAATGATGCAGGCGCCTGATGGAGCCATGACCATCAAACGAAAAGTAAGTCAACCTCTCACATTCGACTCGAGTTTTCGACACTCTCGACTTTTTTCAGATCGATCATTTCATTTGGCAACTTTCAAACACCTCACACCCTTTTTAAAAAATAAATCCTCTTTTTTCTTCTGTTTTCAAGAAACTCCCCCCCTTTTCCCCTAAATTTTGAACTGAATTCATAGAACCCAATAAGAAAATCCAACTATTTTTAATTGAAAGGTATGTTTAAAAACTCATACGTTTTGCCGAGAATTCGTCTCTGAAAACTCATTTTTTTAATTCAACTATTCCAGTTGACGATTCACCAATTCAGTTGAAAATTCATCAGGTTAAAAATTATTTTTTAAAATAAAAATGCAACCATTCCATTTTCTGCTGAAAATTAAAATCCTTGGTTAAAAATGTGTCTTCTTTAAATGATAATTCAACTATTTTCTTAAAAAATCATGTATTTTCTTGAAAAAATTAAATTTTTTCCTAAAAAACTAATCTCTTGTTTTTAAAGTTAATCTTATTGTTTAAACATTCATTTGATTTTTTTGTTGTTGTTGAAAATTCAAGTATTCCAAATTTGGATTGAAAATTATATTATTATTTTTTTTTTAATTTTTAAAAAAAGGTACAAACGAAATACAAACTTCCGACCCTAAATTGGGTGGCCCTGAAACCAAATCAAGTTCGAGGGACAATTTTCAATGAGCTGGATGACGACCGACTTAACAGTTTTATCGACTTTTCCGATTTTGAGGAGAGATTCAAAATTGGAATGGGAGGACACATTGCGAATGGCAACAGCGAAATCGACGGACTTCAGAGTTTCCCGAGCAAGAGATTCAAGAAGCCGGAAAATGTTTCTCTTCTCGAGCACACGAGATTACGAAATATTGGTAATTAATTATCTCTCTTTTGTCACTTTTATCAACAAAATTTTATTAAAAATTCTTTTTTTTAGTATTCGAGTATTTTTCTGAATATTAATTTATTTTGATAAAACATTAATCTTTCTTTTATATTTGATTTTTGGTTCAAAATTCATTACTTTGGACAAAATTAGTTCGGTTTTTTTAAATTAAAAATATATTCTTTAATTGAAATTTAAGTATGAAAATTTCATTTATTACAAATGTGTCTCTTTTTTTATTGAAAATTAAATTCTTTGGTGAAAAATTATTTTTAGTTTAAGATTCATCATTTTAGTTAAAAATTCCTTTGCATGTTTATTTAAATAATTTTAATTTTGATAAAAGTTCATCTCTTTAATTAAAAATCGAAATATTTGAAAAGTTTGAATTTGAAAGTCACTCTTGTTTTCAAAACATTAATTTTCTTGGGAAATAAATCAATCTATTTTTAATTAGAACTCATTAAAAATTAAACTATTTTATTTTTGTTTGAAATATTTCTTTTTTTTTTTTTTTGATAAAAATTTCATTTATTGCACATTTTTTCTTTTACTTATTGAAAATTAATCTTTTGAATTGATTTTTTTAGAACTGAAAATGTGTGTTTTTAAGTTCAACATTGCAATTTGAATAATTTTTATATGAAAATTCAAGTATATGATTAAAAATTTAGGAATTTTATTGAGGATTTGCATCTAAAAAAAATTAATCTTAGTTTAAATAATAAATTTTTTAAACCGTGATTAAAGTGTTTTATTTTTTGTCTACAATATTGATATTTTTTTAAGTTTCTGGTTTTTAGGTGAAAATTCATGTCATTTATTGGAAAATTTTTTTTTTAAATAAAAATTCGTACTTTTTGTAAAATAATTAATTTTCTTAAATAAAAATTCATTTTTTGGTTGAAAATTTTTTCTTAGATTCAACTATTTAGTTGTAAAATATATATTTTTTATTTTTTAAAAATCAAACTATTTCGTAGCACGTAAAAATTATATAGAGAAGGAGGAGGAGGGGGAGGAGGAGGTAAATTAGGAGAAGGAGGATGAAAATGAGACAGAGGAGGAGGAGGGGACTTAGGAGGAGGATAAATATATAGAGGAGATAAATTAGAAGGAGGATGAAAATTAGATACAGTAGGATGCAAATTTTATAATCGAGGTAAATTAGGAGGTGGATGATGAAGATGAGACAGAGGAGGAGGATGAAAATTAAATAAATGAAGAGGAGGATGAAAATTATATAGAGAAGGTAAATTTGGAGGGGGAGGATGACAGTGAGATAAATGGGGAGGAGGATGAAAATGAGATAAATGAGGAGGAGAAGGATGAAAATTATATAGAGGAGTTAAATTTGGAAGAGGAGGATGAAAATGAGACAGAGGAGGAAGAGGTCAATTAGGAGGAGGATGAAAATGAGAAGCAGGAGGAGGAGGTAAATTAGGCGGATAATTATATAGAGGAGATCAATGGAGAGAAGGAGGATGAAAATTATATACAGGAGGGTGAAAATTTTCTAATGAAGGTAAATTAGGAGGAGGAGGAGGAGGATGAATATGAGACAAAGGAGGAGGTAAATTATGAGGAGGAGGAGGATGATAATGAAATAAATGAGCATAAAAATTATATAGAGGAGGATGAAAATTATATAGAGGAGGTAAATTAGGAGGAGGAGGATGAAAATGAGGATGAAAATTATATATATGAGGTAAATTTGGAGGAGGAGAATGAAAATGAGACGGAGGAGGAGGAGGTGGAGTAGGTACATTAGGAGGAGGAAGATGAAAATGAGATAAATGAGGAGGAGGATTAAAATTAGATAGAGGAGGTAAATTTGGAAGAGGGGGATGAAAATGAGGATGAAAATTATAGAGGAGGTAAATTTGGAGGAGGAGAATTAAATTGAGACAGAGGATGAGGAGGTAAATTAGGAGGAGGATGAAAATGAGATAAATGAGAAGGAGGATGAAAATGAGATAGAGTGGGTCAATTGGGAAGAGGACGATGAAAATTAGATAAATGAGGAGGAGGAGGAGGAGGAGGAGGATGAAAATTAGATAGAGGAGGTAAATTTGGAAGAGGATGAAAATTACATAGAAAATTTATTTTCTAGCTTAAAACTTCCTGAAATTCTAATATTTTTGTGAAATTTCCTTACTTTTATGAAAATTAGTTGTTTTTTTAAAATTAAAAATACATTTTTTTAAACCGGGATTAAACTATTTAATGTTTTTCTAAATTATTGATATTTTTTTACATAGAAATTAAATATTCTTAACAGTTCATCTGTCTGGTTAAAAAAATTCATCTTTTCGGTTTAAAATTGAAACAAATGTTTCAAAAATTCATCTTTTTTTGATTGATAATTCAAATATTTAAATATGAAATTCAATTATTTTGTTGAAAAATTATTTCATTTTTTTCTGATTAAAAATTGTATATTTTGTAAAAAAAAAAATGAATCTTCTTAATTAAGAAAATCATATTTTTTGGTGAAAAAAATTATTTTTTTTTAAGATTCAACTATTTCGGTGTAGATTAACTTTGGGGTTAAAAATGTATATTTTTGGTAGAGAATCTAAACTATTTTAACTATTTAAACGATTGAATTTTGACTTAAAAATCCATAATTTAGATTCAAAAATTAATATTTCTAACAGAAAATTGAACTTATTTGTTAAGAATTTGTTTTTTTCTTGTAAAAAATTAATTTTTTTCCCTCAAACATGAAATATTTTCTTGAGAATATATATTTTTTCTTTAAAATTAATTTTTTTAATTGAAAATTCAACTTGCGTTGTTGAATATTTCATAATTTGCCTTAAAAGTTCATCAGTTAGGTTGAAAATTACTTTTTCTAACAGAAAATTCGGAAAAGAAAAGTCAGAAATTCTATTAATTTGCTGAAAATCAAAACTGTTTTCTTAAAATAATATTTTTCGGTCAAAAATTTAAATAATTCTCTCTATTTTAATATTAATAAAAAATTTTCTGACTTTTTCCAGCAATATCGAGAAGAAAAATGGAGATGCCTGTGGAAAAAGTAATAACGGCGGTGAATGCTCTCGATCTGAAAGTACTTTCTTTGGAAAATGTGGAATTGCTGCAACGAATGGTGCCGACCGATCAAGAAGTAAGTAAAAAGCCTCTTGTAATTTAATATCTCTTGTAAAAATTGCAATGCAGATAAAATACATGAAGCGCTCTAATTAAAAATCTATTTTTTATTAAATTTTCAACTGATATTTGCGAATAAAAATTCAAATATTCCATTTTTTGTTGAAAATTCGTATTTCTTGGTAGAAAATTAATTTTTTTTTAGGGAAAGTTAATTCTTTTTTTATTGAAAAAATCTACTGTTATATTTTTGGTTTGGAATCCATTTTTTTTACTTGAAAATTTAATTAATATATTAATATATTTTGTTGAAAATTAATTTTTCAAATTTAAAAATAATATTTGTGAATAAAAATGATATTTTTGCATTTTTTGTTGAAAATTTGTATTTTTTTTTTTACAAAAATTGATTTTTTTAAATGGAAATTTCAATTTTTTTAAATTAAAAAATCTACTTTTATATTTTTCGTTTATAATTCATCCTTTTTATTTGAAAATTTAATTGCTTTATGGAAAAATCGACTATTTTATTAAAAAAGAATTAATTTAATTTAATTATTTAATTAAGTTTGCTAAAAAATTGTTTAATTTCTGTTTTGATTGAGGTTTCAACCCTTTTGGTAGAAAATTCAATGATATATTTTGTTGAAAATTAATTTTTCAAATTGAAAAATAATATTTGTGAATAAAAATTATATTTTTGCATTTTTTGTTGAAAATTTTTATTTTTTTGGTAAAAAATTGATTTTTTTAAATTGAAATTTCAATTTTTTTAAATTAAAAAATCTACTTTTATATTTTTCGTTTATAATTCATCTTTTTTATTTGAAAATTTAATTGCTTTATGGAAAAATCGGCTAGTTTATTAAAAAAATTAATTTAATTTATTTATTTAATTAAGTTTGCTGAAAAAAATGTTTAATTTCTGTTTTGATTGAGGATTCAACCCTTTTGGTAGAAAATTCAATGATATATTTTGTTGAAAATTAATTTTTCAAATTGAAAAATAATATTTGTG
>JAWWLR010000158.1:3419556-3430776 GCA_035041075.1 Acraspis erinacei | reverse complement strand
TAATCTGGTACACGGATACCATGAAGCCTGGCAATGACAATTTTCAGTTGCCAGCCCTCATGGGGTCCACCGTAACAGTCATAGGTTCGAAATAAAACGTCTAACATTTATTTGAAATGAATAAAGGGATCCAAATCCATATATCTAACCGTCGTTTCGACAAGGCTTTGTGTCTTTTTCAAGACTGAATTAAACCAAAATCAAAAAATTGTGTATGCTAAAATTAAATGCTAAATACGTAAAAGAGAACTTAAGCTTCACAAAAAACAATCACATTTTTTTAAAAACCCTTGCGCAATTGAATTGAAGTAGGAAACGTTAACCTTTTCCATCGAAAATTGGTGCATTTATTAAAAAATCGCTAGATATCAAACCAAATAAAAATGACGATCACGAATTTTATGAGTTATACTTTTTTTGTTCGGGACATTAAATTTAGAAATGATTAAACCATTTTTATTTGCTTAATAACTATTTTTCCCTGTAAGCCGTCAGAAGGTATTATTATCTAGAATTAAACAATTAAAATCAATTATTGCTACTTTTCACGGGAAAGCCGGCGAAAATTATGTTTTTTTTAATATCCTACACTATATCGCTCATTAATCAATACTTCCTTAACTAGACATAGTGTAATAAGATCTGAAAAGATTACATTTTTCTCCACCTAATATTCTAAAAGACTGAAGTGAATATTTATTGTTTGAATAATTAATAACTGTTTTCAACAGTTTTTAAGTCATCTAATAGTAATGGTAATAGTAAAATTCCAAGATTTACAGGAAAAAATATTATTTGAAGAAATGAAAATTTAAAAATAATTGTCGAATATCCTTAAAGAATATTAGTCTAAAAATTGTTTACCTGTGTCTTTAATTCAGTTCTATAACAAGTTTTGTATGGCAGTGGAAAACATTCGCTCATACTAAAAATCCCTATATTTCTTCTCACAGAATCGAGAACTCCAGAAACGGGACCTGAGGTTTCACAAAAGGGACATCCGGGTGAAAAAAAGGGGCATCCGGATCCAAAAAAGGAACATCATCCGGATCCAAAAAAGGGACATCCGCAACCACAAAAGGAACATCCGGATCCCCACAAGGGACATCCGCAACCACAAAAGCAACATCCGGATCCCCACAAGGGACATCCAAAACCGCAAAAGGAACATTCGAATCCACAAAAGGGACATCCGAAACCAGAAAAAGGACATCCGAAACCACAAAAGAAACATCCGAAAGAACACAAGAAAGATCCGAATCCTAAAAAGAAACATCCGAATCCACAAAAGGAACATCCGAATAAAAAAAAGGAACATCTTAATCCCAAAAAGAAACATCAGAATCCACAAAAGAGTAAACAAAAGGAAAAGAAAAGACCGAATGAACAAAAGGGACATCCGCATCCACAAAAGGGACATCCTATTCCACACAAGGCATATCCGATTCCACAAAGGGCACATACTGTTCTACAAAAGGGACATCCGAATCAACAAGTGGGACATCCGACTCAAAAAGTGGGACATCAGATTCCACAAAAAGGATATCCGATGCCACAAAAGGGACCTGGACTTGTAATAGTGTTCATCAGAGGACATAAATATCGAATTGAACGTAATTAAAAATCCAAAACGTCTATCTAAAAAAATCTGAGGATTTTAGAATATTTATCACCATATATAAACATATAAATACGCTCTAGTTATTCAAAAACACATTAACTTGCATTGCATGGGCACTTTAGACAAAGTAGTAGCGGGTACTCCAGTATCAAATGGATTTCCGAGAATTTCAGTAATTCTGAGGGATGTTAAAGACTTCCGATAAGGTATTTTAATAAATTTTCCTCGATCTCAAAGGTTTTCGTAGGGCTAAAAATATTTCAACTTATTTAAAGGAATATTATCAGATTTCATGGAATTTCAAAGGATTTTAATGGATTTTGAGGAATTTATTCACAATAATCGAGGGATTTTAAGGGATTTCACAAATTTTTAAAGATTTTTCAAACATTTTGAATAGATTTAAAAAATCTTAATCGGTTTATAAAGAAATTGCAAGGTTATTTTAAAAGATTCCTAAGAATTTTAAAACGCCAAAAGGTTTCAAGGTATTTTAAAATATTTCAAAATATTTTTAAAAAATAATGTTATTTTTTAGGATTCCAACGAATTTTCAAAATATTTGAAACATTTCTAGGTATTTCCAAGCAGTCGCGTGATTTTAAGCAATTGAAAAAATTGATTTGGATTTAAGGCATTTCCTAACATTTTTGAAGATTTAGAGGGTTTTTATAAGAACTGTAAGTTTTTAGGATATTGAAATGCAATGCCCGTAAAAATATAGTAATTATGAAAAAGCTTTAAATGAACATTTAATATTATTTTTATCTGGTTAAAAAACATAGAATCTAAGCTGATGGAGGCGTTTACAATTGAAGTATTCTAAAATTTGGTTCGTGAAACTAAATCTTAAAAAATTAATTATTTTCAAAATATACATCGATCTTTTGGAATCTAAAGTACAAAAGTAATTACTTAAAAATCAATTATGAAGCCTTTTCGTGTATGTCGAGCAACTTCATGTTACATAATAAAAGCCAAAAGGATGTTAAAACTGACGTACGCTATAATAAAGTGTCAAACATTACCTTTGCACGATGTGAAGACTATTATAAATAATATTTTGCAATTATTAAACTATTAACATTTTAAATTTTTATTACAATTTTTCCCATGAAAAATAAAAAAGTAAAGGGAAGTAAAAAAATCCTAGGTGGAGGGCGATCATCGGTTTTGCCACCATGCAGGTCCGCTTCTGGGAACAAGAATAATTAAAAATAGTACAATATTAGACTTCACAAACCAAGGTCCTTTCGAAACTTCTAAACATTTCAAGTCGAATTATATTTCCTTTTTAGGAAAATAGCTCAATTTGTCTCTCAAAAATCGAGTATCAGTGGGGAGTGGGAGAAATTGAAATAATTTGTCCTGGGTGAAAAACGCAAGAAAAGTTTGAGGAAAAAAACAAAAAAAAAATCAAAATGGCAATTGTCCGCACGACAGAGGAACAAATTTCAACTCATATCCAAAAGGAAAACTGATAAAACTCGTTCCAAATGACTCGATCTTTACGCTTGGTCGTGCTCTTCTCTCAACCATTGAAATTTTGAAAAAATTTGATATTCTCTGGCTCGCAAGAATTTTATATTTCTGAGATTACTAAATTCTATCTTCAAAAAATATAACCAAAAAACATTTAGCAAATATTGAGACTTTGCGGAGGAAAAACTTGATCCTAATAAATTAGTATACATCAAGATCACCCTCTCCCGGATAGATCATTGGCTCATTCATTAAAGAATCGAAGCCATGTTTATGAAAAGAATTATAAATGGAACCTATCGTGAAAAAGTAGCAGTATTCCTTAATATATTAATCAGAAATTAAAGCGAAAATAAAAATATTGTTTGTGAGATGTCAGGATCATAATAAATAATCTCACCAAATTTTGAGGAAAATGATATTCAATAAAGGTATCCATAATACCTATTCTTGGACGACAACGTTGCAGATCGTCGTTTCCTGACTCTGTCCCCTAAAAGGAGTGTGTGGTTGACTGCGATTTATTATTGGCAATCCCTACTGTTTCGACCGAAAATGGAAGCGCTTTGGAATTGCGTGGCGGCCTATGCAATAACGTAAAAAGTTAGTGCTGTTCGTTGCTATTCCATTGTGAGTCTGAAGAGAAGTTCGACTAATCGCTGCCGCTTGATTCTTGAGGAACACCAACTTTTGCTGGGATTGAGCGTGGCAGTACAAGTGCCAAGGATTGGCATGCACTTTTTGTGATATGCTGTCGTTCAGAACCCAGTAAAGTTAATCAGAAATATTCTCCAGGATTTGATAAGAACCCATTCTTGACAGAGCCAAGTTGCCATTAAATCTCTCAGGCTTGTTGGAAAACCCAGTCCTCCGTGGAAAAACGAGGAGTGGTTTCTGCGGACGTGTAACTAGCCTGGTGATCAGCCTGGAATTGTCCAGGATTTTCTTCTTTCTGCTGATGTTCCTTAGATTATTATTAGAGTAAGGCCAGTTACCGTGTTTCCTTGCCTATACATGGATACAAATTTCTTTGAAGGTTGGCTATCACAAGTACGTAGGTTAATCTCGTAGAAGCGCAGCCTAAAGTCCTTCTTGACCTGCTAGTTTTGCCATTGTGTTGGATTTGCACGGGGTAATGAATGGACGGCATCCTCAGCTCGTATTGAATTGTGCTCTGTCGCCACTTAAAATTCATTTAGATAACCGAAAGGGGAGAAAACTTTTTCCTAGAGCAGCAACTCTGTAACCTCCATTATATGTGTATTTCCGCGGCTCCTTTTTTGGATATGGTCCCATGAAGTCGACTGCGGTTGATTTCTACGCATTTCTGGCTTGTCGTAATCCTTGAATAGCTAGATTCTGTCCGTATATTAGTTTGCGGCAGATATTTAGATATAATCCCGGAATTTTCTGACGAACCCCCCGATTCATGCTTGGCCAGAATGAAAATTCCTTGGATGGATGGGTGGTAAAATTTTTCTAAATTTTGGGGCACATGTCTTTTTGATGTCCGAACCAGGTTACGGCTTGACTTTCCGTACCGGGGATAAAAAGGAAATCCTCCGTATAAGGTCGGTAGTGCTAAATCACCAAGATAACGGCAAAACGGCCCTTTTTCCCCTATTTTGAAAGCATTTTCGTGTGTCAAGTCTATTCAAATATTAGATTTGAATGTTTTGCGTCTTATTTTAGGCTTTTCTCAAATTATATAAAAAAAAAAATCTTCAATGAAAAAGAGAGGGGTGGAAAGTCTTAAAAGTAGCGTGACGTAGTTTCAGGTGATACAGGCAAAACAAATTTAACTTCCCTCACACTAATTCTCAGTACTTCGAATACGTTTTTTTATTTAACAAAAAATTGTTGGCATTGAAAAGACAATGTCCAGTATAATTGTTCCATCATCATTAGTCTCGATATTTAGTACAATCAAGTATTTCGAAGTTAATGGATGACATTTTTTTAAAAGTATTTAGTATCTATATTTTTCTTACAGAGACCGGTCGAGTCAAACCTATGCTTGGTGATACCATGCTTCACACACATGATTTCACACTTTTGTGTACATTCATATGGAAAACACGGATACCTCCAAGACATATATGTTCACACCAAGGTAACTTAAAAGCTAAACATATCATTTATTTTTAATATTAGAAAACTCTAAATAAAGCGCCTTGTTTTTTCTTCTACTAATTATAAAGTGTTTCATATAATCGGGTCCAAAGGTGGCTAAAATGACCACATCCCCAGTCTCCTTCCGGGTCTATATTTAAATATTGGTTCTTAGCTTCTCTAGTAGAAAAACGTCGTAGTACAATTAAGTAGTTCTAAGTCGAAGCAATTTTTAGGCCTAAACATTCTAGATGAATATATTTTTTTTACTGTTTCAGGTAGATTAGTCCATCCCGTGTACGGTAATATACTAACGCATGGTGGAAAATTTATTGGATTTTTTGACCATAGACATCCAGGATTTTATCCGATTGATTTCATGCAGTAGGAGCAAGCACTTCCTCGCCCAGCCGGTAATTTGAAAACTAAAATACAATATATGACGAATACGTTAAGCAATTGCGTCTAACTAATCCAGTTTTTTCTCAATTAGGGTGTAATTGGTAAAATCTCCCGAACTGAATTGGGCTCAAGATTTATGTTAAAAGAGTATGAAACTTTGACAAGGAATGTACCGCACGCCTCGAAGAAGCGTTTCGTAGCCTACTATCTATCTACCTAATATCGTTGCCCACTTCATCATTCGCTTCATAAACTTCTTCCTTCTATCTAGATAACACTTCTTTCCAAAACCCTAACTTCATTTTTCCTACTTTCCCACACTACCCTACTCACGTGTTTGTGCTCAAAAATATTATTTAGTAATATTGTAAACAATATTATTAACATAAAACCTGATAATCTAATGATTTCGGTAAACAATATCGTAATTAAAAACATAACATACTGTAACTCGCGAAATTTTGGGTATTCTAATAATAATTATAAAAATTAAGCTAGTTAACTTGTAAGGATGAAATCACTAGATTTACATCGGAGGATACCAATTAATTATAATCTAAGAGAAAAGGGGATCTCTGGAGAGAAGAATAAGATTCTTTTTTCTTTACTAAATCTCAATACAATTATTTTATTCAGTAATGCCTGATCTAATCTATTTTACAATGATAAATCTAAGCCCTAGGCTAAATTATGTATAATGCGAACTGATCGCTTAATATCATTAATCTTTTTCGTTTATTTTATCGATTCTTTATTTATATAATAAAAGGAGCACGTAGGCCTGATTTCGCGGAGAAATCCTATCGTATCAAAACACAATTGTTTATTTTTCTAAATGAGTATTATTAATTATATCTTTTGAAGAGAGCTCGCTGCTCTAATTTATACTATGCACACATATAGGGAGACAAATACTTTTTATTAAAGATCTCGGAGATCAAAACTCAAACAGTAATGTGATTTTAACACCTGAAGAGAATAAACTAATAGATAAACGACTGAAAATACAGATGGGTCAATGACCTCACAAGTCGAAAGACAAAATTCTCAATTTTAAAGTGCACCTGAAAGGTGTAGGGATTAATCCTAATCGGTTTTTATTGTAGAGATTATCGATTCTCTTAATTATTATAGCCTCTATACAGGCAATCGTCCTCAGGGAGGATTTCAGACCCACGCGGGCACTCAAGTATCTGAGGCTTGGGCCGGACGTCACGTAACGCCGCAGGTGGTCAGGAGACCGAGCTTCGAAAATAGGGGAGATGCTGGCGCTTAGCCGAGAGTCCCAGAGTTAACCGTAAATCTTTATGATTTCCGTTCGTTGGAAATTCAACACAATTTTGGACACGGAGTCCCTTTTAGAAAGTTTGTATTTGAAATTTTATTTTCACACAGATATTTAGAAATCTTCGTCGCTAATATTCACTTTTTCCAGTAACTCAAATAGTTTGGGGAAGAATCTCACCCAACTAGATAGCAACGGGCCAAAGTGATTATAAAGCTATAATCGAGCGATTTTATTTATCTAGGCGAGTGTCTCGTTGAAGCCAAAGACATCGACCGCAAATATAAATCGCCAAATCATAAGATATCTTATTTAATTATTATTTTTCAAATGATTTTTATAAAGATTGATAAGCTCATGGGCTATATTCTCAAGGAGAATAACAAAAGTAATTTAATATATCAAGAAAATCCAATATTCAAACCAAAAGCGCACTTAGGCGTAATTCTCAAGGAGAATGCAAAAATACAAGATATTTACCCCGGAGGTAATTCAGTTTAACTGATTAGTTAACTCTAAGAATCTCACAGAAAAAATGAGAAGTCGCACGAGCAAAATTCTCAAGTCTATTTCGTCTCAAAAGAAATCTTCTACTGTAAATAAGCTGAGGGTGAAATCCACTCAGTTAGATATCTCAAAGATCCTTTAAAAGAATGTTCAACTAACTAGTTTCAGTGAAACTAGGTAGAAGCACAAACTCTGACGAGGGTGTATTTGAATGGGAGAGTCGAGGATGAGGCCCTCAGACACTTCCTTCAATTTTTACCCATTAGATTCGAGCTTTGCAGCTGCGAGATCTAATCCCCTGATTTGTAGCTTTGCTGCCCTTTTTATACTCTCTCACTCCCATGCGTTCCCAGACTTACGCAATATCGTACGAGTGGGAGTCGGTGGAGTGTGCGCGCTCAGCTTCCTCCTGTGAAAGGCACCTTTTCAGAGGACTTGCACAGGAGATGGAAATTTTGCTTAAATTCAGGCTTATCCCTGTAACTCGAGGGTTACAATATATATATATATAATAAGAATTGTTTGAATGATTCAATTAAAATAATTTATTTAATGCTTTTTATGTTGTCAAATCATTAACTATTAATTGATTCTATTAAAACTTTTGATTTCTGGAATTAGTTTAAAATGTTAGTAGTAATATTAATTAGTAATAATTATATCAAATTTTAAGAAATAAAAGTTCAAATTTGAAAAATTATCTTAAAAATTGATTTGAATGTTTTAGTGAAAATTATAGTTAAAAGCTTCTTATATTCTGAAATAATTAATTACTTATAGTTTACAATTTTTTCAAAATATTAAATTAAGTAAAGATTAAAAGTTAGTTTCTTGAAATTAGGTGAGATAAATTGATTTTTTTGCAGGTTGTATAATTGAATGTCGGATGTAATTTGCAGAATAAAAGTTGATTTATATTAAAAGTTTCAGAAATTAAAGTGAAAATTAAAAAAAAATAGAATAAAAATTATTTCAATGTCTAAATGAAAATGATAGTTTAATTATTTTTACGTTAAGTATACATTATTTTATTATCTGCTGATTTTTTCACAATATTAAATTACATAAAGTACGTCCATTGCAGTTTTATTATTTTTGTAAAGTTTTTCGATGTGAAATGAGTATTCTCGTGTATTCTTGAGTGAAAAAAATGTTTGCGTCTATAACGTGGGATAATCTAACGCTTACTTAAAACTCAACCTCTGCCGACTTCAGTCGCACATCTGGTGAATAGGAATAAATATTATATGTTTGAATCGTTGTTTTTCATCAATTATTAGTGGTGAATAGTAAATTCAGTGCTTCATAAAAAATTTAAGAAAATTTCTGAAATTCATGAAAACGGAATGAATGGAGTTCGGGGAATTAACGAAATTTTTGCAATTCATTAAATTTACGGAATGAGTGGAATTAAAATAATTTATGAAGTTCGCGAAATTCAAGGAATTTACGGAATTGATGGAATTGATGGAACTCCCGAAATTAAGGGAATTCCAGGAAGTCATGGGATTCCCGGAATTCATGGAATTGTCGGAGTTAATGGAATTCGTGGAGTGATCTATTATAAATGGAATAAAATAATACTTCAGATACAAAATTTAAGTTTTAAAATTTATTGATCTATTTTGCACAAGGCATAAATGACTTTTCTACGATAAAATATGAGTTTTTAACCATTTAATGGAACTTTCTACAAAATAATTAAATTTGGGAAAAAATAATTGAATTTTCAACCTAAAAAGACGAAGCATAAATAAAAAGGTGTAATTGTTGCTATTTTAACCGAAAAAACCAAAAGAACTTTAATTTTAAAAATAAAATTTTTAAACCAAAAAAAGGAATTCTCATCAAATAACGATTTTTCAATCATGAATGAAAAAAAAGTTCACCTGCATTTCTGAACCTTTAAGCCAAAAGACGAATTTTGACCACAAAATTTAATTTCTATCCAGAAAATATTACTGCAGAACAAAAAATACTTTTCAACAAAATAGTTAAACTTTAAGCAAATGAGTTTAAAACAAGTAGTGCATTTTTCCGAAGATACTTGAATTTCAATTCAAAAAGATGAATTTTCAATAAAACAGTTGAATTAAAAAAAAGATGCAATTTCTACTAAACCACATGATTTTTAATTTAAAAAAATAAATTTTCAAAAACTATTTAAAATTTTGGCAATAAGTAATGAATTTTAAATAAAAAGTGATTTTATTATGAAAGTAGTTGAATGTTCAACCCAAAAATGAATTTTTAACAAAAAGGGTAAATTTCTAACGTCAAAAAAATAAATTTTTGCAAAAAATTGTTGACTTTTCAACCAAACATTTACGCTTTGCACAAAAAAGGAAGCCAAATAAAATAGGTGAATTTTTAATACCAAAAAACAAATTTTGGAAAACAGTTAAATTTTCATTAAAAAATATGTCATTTGAATTTTCAGAACTAAGATGTGAAGTTTAAATAAAAAGTAAAATTTCTGCGAAAAGTGTTGGACATCAAACCCAAATAGATGAATTTTCAAACAAAATAGTTAATTTTCTAACCAGAAAGACGAATTTTTAAGAAAATAGTTAAATTGTGCTTTTTTCTTCTAAGGATGTCTAGGATATTTAGAAGTTTGGAAGAAATGAAAAATATTTAATACAAATTGTTGAAAATATTTTCAAGTTTTTAAATATTTCTTTTCGATTCAAAACGTCTTAAATTCCTACAAATATTTATAGTTGACCAGACTTTTTCCTAAACTTTTGTATTTGTAATTTTGCCAGGAATTTAAAGAAAATGTATTAATTCTCTTGAAACCTTTGAAAATTCTTTTAAAGCTTCTAAAATTTACATTTGAAATCTGTGAAAAACTATATTTCTACAAATTTATTTTGAGTTAAAAATTCTATTAGGACCTCTTTCATTCTTCTGAATATTTCTAGAATTTACTATATGTTTAATTATTTTTTATATTAAAAAATTGAAACATTTTGCTTCAAAATCTTCTACACACTTTTTCTGAATTTTAGGAAATCATTTGATGTTTTAAAACTTTTTTTTAAATTTCTCTTAAATTTCATTTTTCAAAATAGAAAAATTAGTCAAAATTTTCAAAAGTAAATTAAGAAAATTCTTTTTTTATTCTTAGCCGGCCTTCTACCTTCTAATCTTAAAAAATTATTCAAATTTTTTCTTAAATTTTGCTAATTTAAAAATATGGTATTATTATCGTTTAGTTGTTCCTTTTTCATTTTTGAAATATTTTAAAATAATCTCTTAAAATTAATGTTTCAAAATAAAAAAATTATTTTAGTTCATGCTTGAACCCACTCCAATTTTTCTAAAATAATGTAATATGACCAAATAAAAAAATATTCCTTTAAATCCTTTTACACTCTTTTCAAAAATTTCAGGAAACATTAAACAAATTTGTTATCAATTTTATCTTAGAGTTCAATACAAAACAATGATTTTAATTTGTTTTATGAATCTTCAGAACATTAGTTTCATTATCGTCACTTCCTTAAAACTTTAGTTTCCCTGAAAAAGTTTTTAGTCCTGAAAATTTCATAAAATGACTTAAAAACTGCCATGTTCTTTTTCCACAAATTTTGAAATCTTCAAAACTTAAAATTATAATTTTAAAAGAAAATCTTAACCATTTAAGATTTACTCAGAAGTCTTGAAAATAATCTAATCCCATCAAATATTTCATAATTGAGCTGCCGGATCGAATAAGGGCCCATAAAATTATTTCGCCGGGAGTGGGAGGACCCCTAGAGGCTTTCAAAAATATTTTCGAATTTTAATTTTTCAAGACTATATC
>JAWWLR010000158.1:3317339-3327464 GCA_035041075.1 Acraspis erinacei | reverse complement strand
TAGAAAGTTTTAGCTCGCGGAATATAGCAAGATGAAGCTAGAAGTTGGCCAAAACTAAAAGGTGCTCACTCGCTCCATGAAATCATGAAAGTTCTATATCGGCCGAGCAAAGCATGAAGGTGCCATTTTACAGCGTGAGGTTGGCATCCTACGGTTAAGACGCCTCGATATTTAATAAGATCACCATCGCAAGAGATTTATAAAATTAAATTATGTTTATTAACATCTCTAACTCAAGAGACACTTGACACAATCCGTGGCTGATGACAAAAAAACCGGGTTCACACGAGAAAAAGTTTTAAAAACCATCATGAGATATTTTTTTTACTTTTCATTCCTTCTAATAAAAATTAACGTGAGCAAAAGCACAAAACTCAAGCTTATCAATGTTTTTCGCTAAACTCTTCAGGGATATTTCATAAACTACGTTTCCACTTTAGGGAGGAGGTCTCCCAAAACTCAGTAAATAAAAACAGATTCCAAAGAATTTGAAGTTATCCCCGATAACAATGCGAGCGGGCGCACGGTAGCCGCACGACGTGTAAGCACGATGTGTCCCCAAGAACGCAAGCACTGTTTCCGCGCAAGGTGAGTGTGAGGCACGTTCACTCAAGGTGAGCACACTGGGTGTGCAGGACGTGCCGCACAGTGTGCGGTCATTATGCGTTCTCACATCGCAGGTTTTGTGTGAGGGATAAATTTAAAAATATGTAAATTTTAATATAAAATTTAAATAATATAAAATTGAAGAAAAAAAACATTTTTCGATTTTGAATCAGATTGTCACTATATCGTAATGATTGTTATAATTTATAACGTGAAACATTAATAATTCTTATCAATTGAGGTTAGAAAGGCTACTAATGCAAAGGTAATATTTCAATTTTTCCAATTTTATTATGGAAATTAATTTTGATAGAATAATGTCATGAAACCTATCATATTGTAAGTATCAAAATAATAGTTTTTACATAAGGGGCCGATCAAGTATTAGGCACGCATAATTTTTCCCATTCTTGGTCGCCCCACTCACCCCTATAGGTATATGAAATTCAATTAACGATTGGATCAAAATTATTTTGTTTAACTGGCAGTAAGAAAATGGAACGAAACTTAAGGTCTGGTACCCGTTAAAGAATAATGGAAATATTAAATAGCTTTTCGATCCGACCCCTCAATTATTAAAAAATGTTTTAAATTGCTATGTTTATGTGAGGGCGGTTTGCCGACATGCGCGTGCCGACACGACGTGCGAAGCATATGCAACGCATATGAGGTCACATAAGTCAGATATTTCGCCATCACAACATGTCGATCATCATGCACGCACCATGCTTGCTCAATGCCGACATATTGTTATCTGGGTTAATAGGGATTGGCGAGGTTTATAATCCGGTTTGTGGAACCTTCCCGGTTTCATGAGTGTTTTATTAGGTCGGAATTATGTCGAATCCCGAATGCAATGATTAAAATAAATGCCTGATATATTGACCATTTAGAATTTAGAGCATTTTTTTAGAACAGTAAACGTGGTCATGTTTTCAGTACGTTTTCAGATGATGATTTTTCTTGGTAGAAAATTAATCGCTTGTTCAAAAATTTATGTTTTTAGTTGAAAATTTAACTTTTGGTTCAGAATTCTTGAATTTTGTTAAAAATTATTTTTGGTATAAAATTAATCTTTTTATGCAAATTTATCTGTTTTAATTGAAAATTCATCTTTTTGGATCAGCATTCTTGAATTTTGTTAAAGATTCTCGTTTTTGGTAGAATTAATCTTTTTGCTTGAAAAAACTCTTATTTAGTTGAAAATTCAACGCTTTGGTTAAGAATTCTTGAATTTTGGTCAAAATTCTTCTTTTCAGGTATTAGATAAATTTTGTTGTTGAAAAAACCATCCCTTTTAGTTGAAAATTAAAAGTTTTGTTTAAGAATTCTTGAATTTTATTAAAAATTGGTCTTTTTGGTTATACATTAATATTTTTTTAAGAATTCATCTTTTTCAGTTGAAAATTCAACTTTTTAGTTGAAAATTTTTTCAATTTTATTTAAAATTCTTCCTTTTTTGATAGTCAATTAATCCTTCTGCTAAAAGATTTGTCTTTTTTAATTGTAAATTAAACTTTTTAGTTGATAGTTCTTGAATTTTGTGAAAAATTCGTTTTCTTCTGTAGAAAATTTATTTTTTTCTCTAAAACTTCATCTATTTGGTTAAAAATTAATATTGTTAGTTGAAAATTCAAGTTTTTGGTTGAGAATTCTTGAACTGTTTTCAAAATTTGTCTTTCTCGGTAGTAAGTTACTCTTTTTGTTCAAGAATTAATGTTTTTATTTTAAAATTCAATTTTTTGGTTGAGAATTCTTGAATTTAATTAAAAATTCGTTTGAAAATTCACGTTCTTGGTTATAAAGTTAACACCGAGTTTATAAAGTTCAGCTACTTTCAGAAAAATTAAAAAAAAAATCGTTCTTTCTTAAGAATTTAACATTTTGCTTGAAAATTCAACGTTTTAGTTTAAAAAATTATTGAATTTTATTGTAAATTCGTCTTTGAGGTTAGAGAATTAATATTTTTGTTGAAAAAATAATGTTTTTAGTTAAAAATTCAACTTTTTGGTTCAGGATTATTAAATTTTGTCAAAAATTCGTCTTGCAAATTAATGTTTTTGTTTAGAAATCAACTTTTTGGTTTAGAGTTCTTGAATTTTATTGAAAATAAAGTAAATTAATCTTTTTGTTTAAAAATGTATGATTGTAGTCAAAAATTCAATTTTTTGGTTGAGAAATCATGAATCTGATTAAAACTTCTTTTAAAAAATCATCTTTTTAGTTATGAATTTAACTACAAGTTTTGAAAGTTAAACTAATTTCTTAAAAATTAAAATAATCGCTTTTTATTAAAAATTTTGAATGGGATGTTTAATCATTTTTTAATTTTATTGGAAATTCGTCTTTTCTGGTAGAAAATTAGTCTTTTGTTAAAAAATGTATAATTTTTAGTTGAAAATTTAACTTTTTAGTCAAAAATGCTTTAATTTTATTAAAAATTCATCTTTTTCTAAAGTAAATTAATCTTTTCGTTCAAAAATTTACGTTTTTATTTAAAAATTCAATTTTTTGGTTGAGAATTCTTGAATTTTAGTAAAAATTCGTTAAAAAAATCCTCTTTTTAGTTATAAATTTACCAGAAAATGACGAAAGCTTAACTACTACTTAAAAAAAATTTTTAATTCGTCCTTTCTGGAAAATTTAATGGTTTGGTTAATAATTCTTGAATTTAATTGGAAATTCGTCTTTTTTGGTAGAAAATTAATCTTTTTGTTCACAAATTTTATGTTTTTAGTTGAAAATTCAATGTTTTTTTAGAAATGATGAATTTTATTAAAACTGTTTCAAAATTCATCTTTTCAGTTATAAATTTAACAACAGGTTGTGAAAGTTAAAATAATTTCTTAAAAATAAAAAATAAAATCGTTATTTCTTAAAAATTTTACGTTTTGTTTGAGAATTCTTGAATTTTATTAAAAATTGGTTTAAAAATTAATCTTTTCAGTTATAAATTTCACAACAAATGTTGAAAGTTAAACTACTTTCTTAAAAATAAAAAATAAAATCGTTCTTTCTTAAAAATATAACTTTTTGGTTGATAATTCTAGAATTTTTTAAAAAATTCTTCTGTTTGAGAAGCAAATTGATCTTTTTGGTTAAAAATTCATCTTCTGTAGGTGAAAATTCAAGCTTTTTAGTTCAAGAATTCTTGAATTTTATTGAAAATTTGTCTTTTTTGTTGTTAACTTAATCTTTTTGTTCAAAATTTTAAGTTTTTATTTGAAAATTACATTTTTTGGTTGAAAATTCTTGAATTTTTTAAAAATTTGTGTGAAAATTCATCATTTTGGTTATAAATTTAACAGAGAGTTTTTAAAGTTCAGCTACTTTCTTAAAAATAAAAAATAAAATTGTTCCTTCGTAAAAATTCAACGTTTTGGTTAATAATTCTTGAATTTTGTTAAAAATTCTTCTATTTTAGAAGTAAATTAATCTTATTGGTTTAAAATAATCTTTTTCAATAGAAAATTCAACTTTATAGCTAAAAATTCTTGAATTTGATTGGAAGTTCGCCTTTTGTGGTAGAAAATTAATGTTTTTGTTTAAAAATTAATCTTTGTGAGTGATTATAAATAAAAATAAAGTAATTAATTACCTGTAATCGATAATAAGTTGGCTCTGAATCAAATTCGAGGGACTGAAAGTGATTCGCGTTCTTGCGGCTTTTCTGCAAATGTTCCATTGCGGACTCAACTCTAGGCGTTCGTCTTCTTGGAGAGTGAAGTTGTAACTGAGACTGCTTGAAGTCCAAACTCGCATTAGATCTGGTTAGTTCGAATCCTGGGGATTTTTGTTTGCTCCTGGATTTTTGATGGCCATTCGCTGCTCCATCGGAAGAAAAGTCGCACTCTTTAGAATTTCGAGATTCCGTCATGCGCTTGGAATTGTCACTGTGTCTGCTTCTGACTGTTGGAAGACTTTGTCGAAATTCTGTCGGACTTCGTACGTTCAAGCCGGGCAGATTTGCAACGAGGGCAGTCACTTGAGGTCCTTTTTGGAAAACCTGATATGGCAAAATATTTCGAGCAAATCAGAAAAGACTCGTAAAGAATTTAGCAATTAAGTCTATATTGCAGGGTGGCGCTTTGACCTTGAAACCTTGAAAAATCCCGGAATTTCATTTAATACTCTTCAAAGTATCCTCAGAATGATGATATGAGTAAAAAGTTCATATGATTATTTATAATAAAATCAAACATTGTTTTCGAGGCCACTGCGAAGATAATTTCTCATAATCTTCTATTGCTTCGTTTATCGAGCGAAGTTTGAGCAAATGAAAACTTCCTGTAAAAAAGTTTTTCAGAAAACTATAAACAAGGTATAGGTGAAAACCTTTTTAAAAAAAAATGAATAGGTAAAAAACTGTGAATGCAAAACTTGGAGTGAGCGAACTTAACTCTTGTAGGCCCCAGACATACAGGCGGTCCACGTTTTACATTCGCAATTATTTAAAAATTCAGTTTTTTGAAAAAATGTTTTTATAGAAAACTTCCTTATAGTTTTCTGAACAACTTCTTCACAGGAAGTTTGTATTTGCTCAAAGTTCGCTCGATAAACGAAGCGATCGAAGATTAGAAGGAATTGAATTCGCAATGGACTAGAAAACAATTTTTTATTTTTTTATAAATAATTATATGAACTTTTTGCTCATATCATCATTTTAAGAATACTTTAGAGAGTATTGTCTCCAAATTTCACAAAAAAAAAAATCCTAAAACTGTAGATGTGAAGACGAGTAAGAGACCAAAATTTAATGACAAATCCGTAATAGATAAAACTTTTTCGCTAAAGGAACAAAGATGTGCCATTTAATTTCCTATAGGCATGTATTCTTCAAAAATCGAATTTTAAAATTTCGATTTTTATTATTATGAATAAATAAATAAATAATAAAATAATCATCTAATAGTTGAAATTCACCGGCTTTCTAATTCCGCGAATTTTGCAATGCTTCAAGTTCGTGGAATTGAAAAAATGAAAGATCAAGAAAGTAAATTTGTTTTTCATTCATGTTGTAATAGAGCATTTTTTTAAATTAGATGTTTATATATTTTTCAATAAATATTGATTAAAAAATGTAAAAAGCGTACAAATTAAAATAATTTTCTCCAACTTCCAATTCTGCAAATTGCCAGAGCTTATATAATTTTAAAATTTTTCTCGAAAATAGAACCATTCTATCGAAAATAATATTAAATGAATAAATGATTTTATATTATGTAATATTATTTCTTTCTTCATAGTATTTTGAAATTATTTTATTACTTCATTATTTTTTTTGCACCGATGAACTGAATTAAAAATCGGTTCCTGAAACTTTCCCTACAGTCCGCACGCGAATCACTTAGCCGCTAGCGACTAGAGACGTTAATAATTTCTTGAATATCAATTGCATTGGTCTAAAATTTTGCACAAAACTGTTTTGTACTGTTGTTAACAACTTTCTGGTTGGAAGTTTTCTGTTGCTCAAAATTCGTTCGATAAACGAAGCGCTTGAAACCAGCGAAGTCTGATGTGCGCCACGCATCAGAAAAAAAGTAAGAACAATTTTTTTAAATAAATTTTTTTATTACTTTCACTCTATCAGTCGAAGGACATTACGATATACATTTCCTCGAAATTTTATTGAAAAATCAAATTCTGCATCTAGATATAGTTTTAAAAATTAAAATTCGTCTGCGTCGATAATTGATCTGTTCAGTTCAAGATTTATAATTTCAGTTGAAAATTCGTTTCCTCAATAGTATTTTCAAAATACAAAACAGAACAAAAGAAAATTAAAATTTTAATACGAACAACCCACGGTATGAAAAAAAGTGTAGAGAATAAAAACGTTTATTTTTGAAAGCCCTACAATATTATCATAAAAACATTTTGATTTTTAGGGAAAAATGCAAAATTCTTTTGCCTTCAAACTATGCAAAATAAGAAAAAACGTAAATTTACCAAAATTATACAGCCAAAAAAACATCTGCAAACTTTTTATGAATCACCCTTTTACAGGACAACATTAAAAATGTAAATATGAAATTTTCAGATAAGCGATATAAGTTACAACAAAATATTAAGACAAGTTTTTCACCCAAAATAGAGCTACAAATTTCTCATTAGGTATTTTTTCATAGGATGCGTAATTTTTGTTTTATTCGTAAAATCAACATTTAAAAAAAAAAAATAAATTCTTGGACAAATGACACAAGCTATGAAAAAAAAGTAATTAGGCAAAAATTTTTCACCAACAAAATAGCTAAAAACTTTTTATTAATTGTTGTTTCGTGAAACGCATAGTTTTGGTTTTATTCGTAAAAAATAAAATTGAAAAGCAATATATATTCACATTTTGGACAAAATTGAGTGCAAAGCCGAAGGAGCTTTAACAAAAGAGAATTCACAATCATCAACTTACAATTGTAAATTTGTTGAACTTTAATGTTAAAAGGCTTTCGCACAATTTTATATTAAATATTAAAAGTCAGGAACGAAATCTATTTTGCAGGGTGACGATTTGACCCAGAAACCTTGCAAAACCCTGGGATTTAATTTCTAAGCCTGGATTTCTTTTCTAGTAAGATTTTTTTAAACATTCATTTTGTAATCAGTAGCCGAAACGATGTGAAAATTAGAAAAAATAATCCGAAAAAATATCTTCGACTTTGGACGGTTGTTTACTCTAAGAAGAGTATAATTATTATTCAAAAGATTTTCGTGATATTATTTTTGTTAGATTCTAATTATTACTAATTTTTTTAGACGCCCAAAATTAGTTGGCTTTTAATCTCCTGGGTTCAAAATTAATCTTTTACGTTGAAAATTCATTTGTCCGTTTGAAAAATTTAACTAATTTAAAAAAAAATGGTTTAAACTAAATATGTAATTATTTCATTTTGGTTAAAAATGTATCTTTTCACATTTCGTTGTCTAAATTTTGGATAAAATTTTAAAGACTATTTGGATTGCACTGTGCTTTGGCACAATTTTTTACGATGTAGAAAGAAAGGACTAGTTTTATTCGTGAAAATCGGCATTACAAGTAAACAAACTAAATTTTTGGACAAAAATACGCAAAAAGCCGAAAGAGCTTTAACATAAGAGAATTCACAATCACTAAATTTCAGGTGTCCTTTAATTTAAAAATTCTATTAAACATGTGGCAAATGTACAATAACCGAGTCTGTAGCACTAGGTAAATGCATTACCGAGCGCAAAGCGCAAGATTCAGCTGGTGCGCATCCTGAAGGCGCTCAAACTTGTGAGTTAGAAATTCGTCTTTTTGGTAGAAAATAATTTTTCTTCGTAGTGATTTAATATGATACGTTAAAAGATTATAATTTTAGTTCAAAATTTATTTCTTTAATAGAAAATTAAACTAAATTGTTAAAACTTCTTTATTTCTTAGTAAAAAATTAACGCTTTTTAACTGAATGTAGAGATCCCATTTTTGGTCAAAATAATCCTTTTTAGTTGAAAATTCGAACTATTTCGTTGGAAACTATATTTTTTTGGCAGAAACGTAATCTCCTGGGTTGAAAATTCGCCTTCTTGGTTAAAAATTAATTTTTTATTTGAAAAGTTAACTATTTGATGTTTTGTGAAAAGTTTATCTTTTTTACTTGAAATTTTTTTTTAATTAAAAATTAATCTTTTACGTTAAAAATGTCAATATAATATTAAAAATTCGACCTTTTAGAAGAAAATTCACATTCTGGGTTATACATTCCACTATTTATATAAAATGTTTTTTTAGTTGAAAACTAAATTTCTTAACTGAAAATGTAACTATTCCATTTGCGGTTGAAAAATCTAAATATTGGTTGGAAAATGTAATTATATCATATTCGGATAAAAATTAATCTTTTTTTAAATTTGTAACCCTCTTACTGTATATTTCATTCTATCACCCATAAACCGTACACTAGTGCGAATTAGGATTTCAAGATTTCAGCAAATGCTTTATAGATGAAAAAAATGTTCGAAACCTATAGATAGGTATATGATTTTAGGGTAAAATTTCCCTTAGAATACACTACTGCAATTTAAATTCACGAAAAAAATCAGTTGTGTTATAAGAAATTGTTATAAACAAATGATGTTTTTAAAATTAATTTCGTGACTTTAGAGTGGACAAATAAGACTGAATATATTAAATAAGAATAAAATGCAATTAAATCATTTATTTATCATAAACAATCTGCGAAGTAGTTAAAAAATACAAGAAAATTGTTTACAATTATTATTGAATATTATTGGAAGTACATTACAAAAATGCACAAAAATGTGACCAACACCAAAATCCACAAATTTTATGTTCCGGAGTCGGCAACGATGTTGTAGACCAAAATACGTACACTAGTGCGAATTCGCACCAACTCACTAGGCGCCAAATTACTACTTGCGCAATATATTCGAGGAAAGCCAATACGGAAAAGCCCTGCAACTTGAAAATTTGGCTGGTGCGAATTCACACTAGTGTACGGTGAGAGGGTTAATAATAATAAAAATAACAGTTTTTGTAAAAAATTTATCTCCGTACTTACAAATTCAAATTTTTTGTTGAAAATCAACTTTCTTGTTATAAATTTATTGTTCAAGTTGGAAAGTCATCATTTTTGTTGAAAAATGAATAATTTTATGGACAATCCTTTCCATTTTCGTTTAAATTTTTTTTTTTTAATTATAAATCCAACTATACCGTTTTTATTAATTGGATTTCTTCTTGACTTTCCTCTAAATTATAATATCATTAGATTATTGTCGCTTTCAGTAAAAATATTGCTTAGGTAAAATTTTACCAATAAAAAAAAACCCACTTCCTAAATCGCATTTCGTAAATTGGGCACCACTTATTGATAAAACGGTAGCAAAAATTAGAACTGGTTAAAAGATATTTGATAAAAACACTCGGATTCAAAAGGATACGATTAATTTTAGAATAAAATACATACATAAAATGATGGAAGGAATAAGTGGAAGGTAGAAAAATACAAACGTGGATAAGTGGTGGACGATGAATAGAAAGATTGGTAGTCAGATGTATAGGAGTGATTGTAGATTGAAAAACAGATGAAAAGGATCGAATAACTGGAAGAAAGAAAGGATACAAGTTTGGATAAGCAGTGAATAAGAAATATTTGAATTCATAAGGATTGTAGATTGAAAAAATAAATAAAAGCAAGCAAATAGGCGGAGGATGGAAAAGGATAAGTGTTGGATAATGAATAGAAATATTGAGATTCGAAAGAATAGGAGTGATTTGAGATTGATAAAAATGTTAGAGAAGGTTTGAGCAGGTGAAGGATAAAAGAATAAATGTGGAAGAGTGGTCGATAATGGATAGAAAGGTTGGTAGTCAGATGGATAGGAGTGATTGTAGATTGAAAAACAGATGAAAAGGATCGAATAACTGGAAGAAAGAAATGATACAAGTTTAGATAAGCAGTGGATAAGAAATATTTGAATTCATAAGGATTGTAGATTGAAAAAATAAATAAAAGCAAGCAAATAGGCGGAGGATGGAAA
>JAWWLR010000158.1:3248377-3258912 GCA_035041075.1 Acraspis erinacei | reverse complement strand
TGCTTCTGCAACCGAATCTGCACAGCTTATCTTGATGGAATTGTATAGGTTTCTGTACAGGTTCCTTTGCAAAGTAAATTCAGACGCGGGATCCTAGACAGAAACACACTAATGGGAAAAAATTAAAGATGTCCTAGAGACGTCTTCGGGACATCCCTAAGAGGTCTTTTGGACTATGTCTTTTGGACATCCTAGGGATGATATTAAGACGTCTAATGTAAATACGAAAGATGTCTCGAGAACGTCCCATGTCTTTAAGATGTCTTTAGGACATCTTTAGGACATTAGACGTCTTAGAGACGTTGGTTGGACTAACATTGGACATCCTACGGACGTCTCAAAAACATTCTTGGATGTTCATGGTTTTTGCCCACTGGTAAGTATCAACTCGCATCTCAAATCATTCTGTGAAGGCACCTGTACAGTATCATCCAAAGGTTAGTTTGCACACAGGTTCCTTTGCAGGATTATTTACAGTTTCCTGGGCCAAATTCCTGTACAGAAACCTTCAAGATTACATTTACATGTTCATGTGCAGATTCGCGTGCAGCAACATGTCCAGGATCCTCCGAGGTTCATGGACAAGAGTTTTCAGGTGAGTCCTTTCTGAAGAATTTGGGCAGGTTTATGTTAAAAAACATGTCCTTTTATAAGACTGCAGCTGGCCGCAACCTCAAATTTCAATTGCCTCATTTTACTTCATAAATACCACTCTGTCCATTTATTACGAAATTCATGAAATTCACGGAATTCGTGACAATCACGTATATTAATGGAATTCAAGGAATTAACCAAATTCACGTAGTTTCCGGCATTCAACAAATTCTTGAAATTCAATACATTCACGGAATTCATGAAAATAAAAGAATTCACGAAATCTATGAAATTCGCGGAATTCATGAAATCTCAGAAGTCACGGTATTTTTAGATATCATGGAATTCAAGGAACTCACGAAATTGATGGAGTTCATGGAATTTATGGAATTTAAGGAATTCACGGAATTCATGAAAATCACGGAATTCATGAAAATCACGGAATCCATGAAAATCACGGAATTCGCGCAATTCATGGAATTTAAGGGATTTAATTTATGTATTTATTTAATTATTTATTTATTTATTTTATTTATCTAATTTATTTTATTTATGAAATTTATGTCATTCGTGATATTCACGGAATTCATGGGATTCGCACAATTCGCGGAATTCATGGGATAGAAAGAAATAAGTAAATATTTGGAATTCACGGAATTGATAGAATTACAGGAATTCACTCAAATCACGGAATTCAAGGACTTCTCTGCAATCACGGAATTCAATGGATTCATTGCAATCACGGAATTCAAGGTCTTTGCGCAATTCACGGAATTCATCGAATTTATGGAATTCGCGGAATATGATTAATTAATTGAATTCGTGGAATTGAAAGAATTGGCGGAATTGACTGTAATCGCGGAATTGATGGAATTCAAGGAATTCACATAATTAATGTAACGCCCAGAATGTACAGAATTCATGAAATTCAAGGAATTCGCAGAACTTATGGAAATGAAGGAATTCACGAAATTTATGGTATTCAAGGAATTCACAGAATTCATGTAATTCCCGGAATTCATGCAATTCAAGGAATTTGCAAAACTCGCGGAAATGAAGGAATTTATGGAATTTGCGTAATTCTAAGAATTCACGGAATTCCAGAAATTTAAGAAATTCAAAGAAGTCAAGAAGTCCATGAATTACATACTTTTCGTGAAATCCGTGATTTCATGGAATTTCTTTGAACTCATTGAATTTCTTGAATAACTTGAATTTCATTAACTCATTGAATTTAATTATTTCCTTGAATTTCGTAAATTCCGAAAATATCACGATGTGCTTGAATTTCACGAATTAGTTAAATTCCGTGAATTAGTTACATTCCGCGAATTGCTTCGAATTCCGTGAAGTCCATGAATTCCATGAATTCTTTGGAATCCGAAAATTCCTTGAATTCCGTGAATTCTTTGATTTTCGTGACTTCATTGGATTCCGTGAATTTCCTCATTTTCTTGAATTCCGTAAATTTCGTGAATTCCATAAATCCCTGATTTGTTTATTCAATGAATTCCGTAAATTCCGTAAATTCCGTAAATTCCGTAAATTCCGTGAATTCTTTGAATTCGTGAAATACCGTGAATTCCATGAAGTCTGTGTATTTATTGTATTCTGTAAATTCCGCAAATTCATTAAATTTCGGAAATTCCATGAATTCCTTGAATCTCGTTAATTACTTTCAATCCTCGAATTAAGTGAATTCTTCGAATTCCGTGAACTTCGGGCTTTAAATGATTTCCGTGAATTTCTTGAATTCCGCAAATTCAACGAATTCCTTAAATTGCATACATTCTTTGAATTCCAAAAATACAGAATTTTTTTTGCCAGGAACAAGTGTTCTGAGAAATGATTTACATTTTTTTTCGCTTCATCAGGTTTCCAATGACAGAACTTGGAAACTATAACATTCCGTATTTTAGCGTTAGCTTACATTTCGGAAATAAATTTCCAATAAATATAATGGAAGTTTCCAACAAAAACTTTTAATAGTGTATCAATTCTAGCAATGCTGTCATTAATCAAAAAAAAAAAAAAAAGATAATAAAATATAATACTTTTGCGGGTGACTGTAGCCCGCCATACAGTGCTAATTGGCGCGCTGCATTTTACAGGCGCAAAATAACTCTTAATTTTGAATTACACACCAAAAAAAAACCCGGACATTTTTCGAAAAAAATGGTACGCTACCTTCAGTAAAATTGCCTTCAAGTTATTTGGTTAAAATAGCACATTAAAAAATGAATCTTTTTAGACGTATTTTTGATGTGGATAAAATCCGAGTCGTTTTAAGAGCCTTAATCTTACCTTCGAACCAGAGCGACTGAGGTGTATAAATGCATGTTGGCTCCTGCATCTGAGCGTGCTCTAATAGGCAACGACTACATAAGTGAGAGAAAAAAACAATTTAACGTTTGGTCATTCTTCCTCTCACTTTCCACCCGGTTTATTCTTTCTTGGCGTAATTTTCTCCTGGAGCTATTAACATTCCGTGAAATTACTTAAGAGATTCTCAGTAAACAGATGCAACAAAATTCCAATTTTTTTGAAACACGAAATGTAAGTGGAATTTTATATAAGAATGAATGGGAAAATAAATAATAAGTTTAAAATATTTGGACAGACTAATATTTTTAATTCTTAATACTTTTTTTTATATTGTTTAAAAATTTTTTCATTTGAGAACTTTAATATAATTTAAAGCGTAAGTTAACAGGTAAGTTACGTCCAATAAGAAAATTCAACATTTTTTGGTTAAAAGTCTATTTTTTTATTGGAAAGTCTGTTATTATTTCTAATTCGTCTAAAATTCATTTTTTGGTTGAAGAGGTATCTCTTTAATTAATTATCTAAATATTTTGTTTGAAATTATTTTTCTTTGAAAATTAATTTGTTTAAATTCAACTTTATCGATTCCATTTCTGGTTAAAAATAATATTTTTTGGTTTAAAATTCATCTCCTTTGCCGAAAATCTATCTTTTTACTTGAAAATTCAAGTAGTTAGTTAAAAATTAATTTGTTTTCTTTATGATTCTTAATATTAAAAAAAAATAACTTTTTGATTAAAAACTTCAATATTTCGTGGAATATTAAACTTTTTCGCCAAAAATTAATCTTTTTAAGATTCATAAATTTAATTGAAAATTCATCTATTTTGTTAACAATTTAAAAAATTTTCTAAACAGTCGTTTTTGTTGAAAATTCGTCTCGGTTTAAAGTTGATCTACATTTAAATTTTTTTTTGGTTTAAGGTTAATAATTTTTTATTCTGTTCGTAAACTTTAGTATTTAATATTCAATATTTGGCTAAAAATTAGTCTTGCTTTAGGTTGAAAATTAATTTTTTTGAATTGGAAATTTTACTATATCATTTTTTGTCGACAATTAATATTCTAAATTGAAAATGATTAATTTCTGGTTAAAAATTGAACCATGTAGATGTAAATTAACTTTTTTATTGAAAATTAATATTTTTGTGCTTAAAATTGAGAGCTTTTGTTGAAAATTCGTGTTTTTTTTATTGAAAACTGAACAATTTAGAAGAAAATTAAACTATATTTAGTTGAAAATTTAATACTTTGGTTAACATTTTTAATATTTTGCTGAAAATCCGTATTTTTTTGTTCATAAAGATTTAATTTTTTTCACTGAAAATGTAATTATTTCATTTTTGGTTAAGAATTGATATTTAAAATTTAAAATTATTCTTTTCTCGTTCGAAATTCATGTACTTTGTTTTAAATTCGTCGTTTCGATATCAAATTAATCTTCTTAGTTGAAAATTTATCGCTTTTGGTTAAAAATGCCTTTGATTGAAATATGAACTATAACGAGTTTTGTTAAGAATTAATTTTTTTTTTGAAAAATTAATCATTTGGTTAAAAGTTGAAATCATTTGTAAAAAACGTCATTTTTCTTTGGTTGAAGATTCATCATTTAATTTGAAAATTCAACTGTTTCTTACTGAAATTTTTGGTTGAAAATTCAGCAGTTCAGTAAAAAATGTTTCTTTTCGGCTTAAAAATTCGAAAATTTAGTAGAAAAAATCAATTATTTATTTTTAAATTAAAATATTTATTTGAAAAATTAACTATTTTGTTTAAAATTCGATTTTTTGTTGTTGAACATGAATATTCTTTATCTAAAAATGTATGTCTCACATTTCTAGTTAAAATTTGTTATTACAAGTTGAAAATTCAAGTATTTGCGAGAAAATTCATGATTTTATTTGAGGATTCAACTATTTTGTTAAAAATTATTATTTATTTATTAAGTTTAACTGGTTCAAAATTTGATTTTTTTTGTGCAAAATTGCTTTTGGAACTAAAAATTTTTTGAATTGGTCTTTCGTTAGAAAATTTCATTAGGTACATTTTTAAAAATAAAAAAAATTCAGACTAATTGAAAAAACGAGAATTTTCGCATCTAATAAAAATTTATATCCCAATTAACTGTATTGCTTAGAAAAATACTGCATTTTGGAAAAAGTTACGTCAATTTCTGACCCGTTTCCAGTTTTCTCAAAGTACTATATTAAGTTTCGGGTGCCTGTTTAAGACCCGTTTCCATTTTTCTCAAATTACTTTACCAAGTTCCGGATGCATCTTTTAGACCCGTTTCCAGTTTTCTAAAGGTATTTTACTAAATTCATAGTTTAGTTTTCAGACCCATTTCCAGTTTTCTGAAATTATTTTACTGAGTTCAGAGTTTAGGTTGCAGACCCCTTTCCAGTTTTATAAAAGTACTTTACCCAGTTCTGGGTTTATGTTTCAGACCCGTTTCCAGTTTTCTTAAAATACTTGGCCAAATTCCGGTTTCATGCTTTACATCCGTTTCCAGTTTTCTCAAAGTCCTTTACCAAGTTTCGGGTGCCTTTTTCAGAATATTATTAATAGGACTAATAATAGAAAATGAAATAAAAGTAGAACAAACAAAAAAACATATAAAACTGGTTTAATAGTACAGGATAGTTTTGATTCTTTTATCTGATTTTCTTTTATCTGCCCAATTTTTATCAAAATTTGAAATAGTTATTTCTTTGCTTGCACCATAGAATGATATATCCAAATACAGTCAAATCTCAAAGTACTTTACTAAGTTCCGGGTGCATGTTTTAGACACGTTGCCAGTTTTCTTAAAATACTTTGCCAACTTCCGGATGCATGTTTAATACCCGTTTCTAGTTTTTCTGAAAGTACTTTACCAAGTTACGGGTTTATGTTTCAGACCAGTTTCTAGTTTTCTTAAAATACTTTGCCAAGTTCCGTGTGCATGCTTTAGACTCGTTTCCTGTTTTCTCAAAGTCCTTGACCAACTTTCGGATGCATTTTTCATACCCGTTCCCAGTTTTCTCAAACTGAGTTTCGGGTGCTAGTTTCAGGTCCGTTTTCAGTTTTCTTAGAGTACTTTAGAAAATTCCGGGTGCAATCTACAGACCCGTTTCCAATTTTCTAAATTAAAATTTGACTGTATGAAATGGTTCTGACAACAATAAACTTCAATAATATTATTAATAGAACTAATAAGAGAAAATAAAATAAATGTAAAACAAAAAAAAACATAAAATTGGTTTAATAGTGTAGGTAAGTTTTGATTATTTTATCACCAGCATCATCAGCCAATAATCAACTTTACATGTTTCCCAAATTTTTATCAAAATCTGAAATAGCTGTTTCTTTATTTGCACCGTAGAATAATATACCCAAATACAGACGAATCTCAAAGTACTTTACCAAGTTTCGGGTGCATTTTTCATACAAGTTCCCACTTGTCTCAAAGTAATTTAACAAGTCCCGTATGAATGTTGCAGGCCCGTTTCCAGTTTTCGGAAAGTATTTTACTAAGTTCAGAGTTTAGGTTTCAGACCCGTTTCCAGTTTTCTCAAAGTACTTTACCAAGTCCCGCATAAATGTTGCAGGCCCGTTTCCAGTTCATCTCAAAGTACTTTATCAAGTTTCGTGTGCATTTTTCATACCCTTTCCCAGCTTTCTCAAAGTACTTTACCAATTTCCGTATGAATGTTGCAGTCCCGTGCCCAGTTTGCTGAAAGTATTTTACTAAGTTTCTGGTGCATGTTTCAGACCCGTTTTCAGTTACTTTACCAAATTCCGGGTGAATGCTACAGACCCATTTCCAATTTTCTAAATTAAAATTTGACTCTACGAAATCGTTCTGACAACAATCAACTTCTAGAATTTTATTAATAGGACTAATAATATAAAATAAAATAAATGTAGAGCAACAAAGAAACATATCAAATAGGTTTAATAGTACAAGAAAGTTTTGATTATTTAATCACCATCATTACTAGACAATAATCAACGTTACTTGTTTCCTAGTCCCTGTATTTAAAATTCAAGTAGGTACACAATCTCTACTTTACATCTCGTGCCACTTATTTCGACTTGAGTGATTTCCTCGATAAAGAAATAAATTTCGTCATTTCACGGATGAGCAAAGCGTAAAGTGGCATTCCCTTTGTTTCGCAAATGAAGAAGTCGTATACGCGTAAGCGTCTTTCGCCTGAGAGGGCCAGATGAATAATGAAGGTACGTCGAGTAAGGGACATTGATTCATAAAACAACCGAGTCAAAACACTACCTATCAAAAGTCGACATGGAACAAAATTATACAATAACAATTATTCTTTCGCTGATTTATTGTCGCAATTAAATCACAAAACAAGTTTTGACTTGAAAAACGGCTTTCAATTGAGCCAACGAAATGGAACCTTTAATTTTTTTTTTAATTCTCACAATAGAAAAGGAGGCAAATACTTAGAAATGCTGCCTTCAAAACATTTTTTTACCGAAATTTTTGTCGTATTTTATGTAACTTTATCAGTCAGTTTTCGTTTTTTGTGTGATCTAATTATGATTTTTTGAAGCTCTTCGCCTAGAGTGATTGCTAGAGAGACTTATAACCGACCTGTGCCGGAGCGGTGTTGTAAAGCAACATATTCAATGTATGGTTAAACATTTAATTATTTTTGGAAAAATGTAACTATTTTATTAAAAAGCCATATCTTTTGGGAGTTGAAATATCCATTTTTTAAAAATAAAATTCGTTTCTTTTTGTTTAAAAAATTATCAACATGGCAGAAAATTAAACTATTTGGTTAAAAATTAACCTTTTTTATTTTAGTCACTTTTGCGGTTGAAAATTGTATTATTTGGTAAAAAATTAAACTATTTTAGTAGCAAGTGAACTATTCACCTGAACATGAAATTAAAAAAAAATTAACTATTTGATTAAAACTGAATATTTTTTTATTCAAAATTCCACTTATTGGTTGAAAATTGAACTACTCTGTTAAACATTCATTTTTGAAGGTTCATCCGTCATTGAAAAATTTAACTTTTCCTTTGACATTGTTTTTTTTATTTAATTTTTTTATTTGAAAATTATTGTTTAGAAATTAAAAAATTAACCATTTTGTAAAAAATTCAAGTATTTTGCTGAAAATTAATCTTTTCCAGTAGAAATTGAATCTTCTTGGTTAAAGTAATTCTTTTCGGTTGAAAATACAATTGCTTGGTCGAAAATTAATCGGTTTTGGTTGAGGATTCGACTATTTTATTAAAAATTTGTCTTTTTGGTTGTAAGCAACTGCTTTTATTTCAAATAACTTTTTTTGTTGGTTAAATAATAACTATAATAGGTTTAATTCCGAATTTACATTCTTTTTTTTTGTTTGTTGAAAATTAATTTTTTTATTTGAAAATCATTCTTCATAAGGTGAAAAATTTACTTTTTTGTAGAAAATTGACCTATTTTGCTGAAACTTCCTCTTTTTAGTTGAAATTTCTGTTATTTAGTAAAAAATTTAAGTAACTTAATGAAAAATTCACTATTTGCTGAAAATGAAGTTTTTCTGTAGAAAAATCAACTGTTTGGTAGAAAATTTAACTATTTGGTTAAAATTTAATTTTTGTTTGTTTGATTGTTCAACTTGTGGATTAAAAGTTAAACTACTATGTTAAAGATTCATTTCTTTATTTCAAAATTTAACTTTTTTTAACACTTTTATTTTCTTTTGGTTGAAAATTAATTTTTTTATTTGAAAGTGTATCTTTAATAAGTTGAAACATCTTCTATTTTGTAGTTTTTTTTTGTGAAAAATTAATCTTTTTTGATTAAAAATGGAATTACTAGGTTTCATGAAAATTGAACTATTTCGTTGAAAATGAACTTTTGTGTAAAAAATTCAACTGTTTTGTAGAAAATTAAACTATATGGTTAAGATTAAATATATTCTGGTTGAAAATTTAACTTATTGGTTTAAAGTTGAACAACTTTGTTAAAGATTAATTTTTTAAACATTTATCTTTTTGATTGGAAAACCTTTTTTTCTCAGAATTCATTTTTTTCTTTAAAATTAATTTTTGAATGTGAAAATTTCTCGTTGATGAATTGAAAAATGAACTATTTTGTAGATAAGTCACTTACTTTTATCAAAATTGATCTTTTTGTTTAAAAAATAACCCAAGTTATAAATTTGATTATATAATTTTTTTTATAAAATTAATAAAAAATATCGGATGATAATTTCCCATCAGCAAACATCACTGGCGATATCACTTAAGGAAGATTATGAGAAAAACCATTTCTTTCCGCCTTTAAATGTCCACTCTGTGCATTTGTTTATATCAATTGTTTATAAAATTAATAAAAAATATCGGATGATAATTTTCCATCACTTAATATTATTGGTGACATCATTTGAAGAAATTAAAAAGAAAAGCAATTTTTTTCGGTCTTTACATGTCCACACTGGAAATTTGTTTATATAATTTGGTTATAAAATCTATAAAAAATATCGGATGATAACTTTCCATCATGAAACATCACTGGCGACATAATTAGAGGAAAACTAGGAGAAAGAAAGATTGATCCATAACTTTAAATGTCCACACTGAGTATTTGTTTATATAATTTGTTTATAAAACGAATAAAAAATCATATTTTAATTTTTCATCACTTAAAATCACTGGCGACATATTCTGAGAAAATTTAAGAAAAAAAAGATTTCTTTCTGCCTTTAAATGTCCACACTGGGCATTTGTTTATATAATTTGTTTATAAAATTAATACAAAACTTCGGATGATAATTCTCGATAATTAAGCATCTCTGGTGACATAATTTAGAGGCAAACTAGCAGAAAATACTATTAATTTAGCTCTAAATGTCCACACTGGGCATTTGTTTATATAAATTGTTTAAAAACTTAATAAGGAATATCGGATGATAATTTTTCATTATTAAACATCACTGTCAATATAATCCGAGTTAAATTAACAGAAAAAACGATTTCCTTCTGAATTTAAATGTTAGCACTAGGCATTTGTTTATATAATTTGTTTATAAAACTAATAAAAAAAATCAGATGATAATTTATCATCACTTAGCATCACTTGTGACATAATTTGAGAAAATTTAAGAGAAAAAAAGATTTATTTCTGCCTTTAAATTTGCACACTGGACATTTGTTTATATAAATTTAATATAAAATTAATACAAAATATCGGATCAGAATTTTCCATCATTAAACCTCACTGGCGACATAATTTGAGGAAAACTAGGAGAAAAAACGATTTATTTCTATTTTTAAATGCCCACGCTGGGCATTTGTTTATATAATTTGTTTATAAAATTAATAAAGGATATCGGATTACAATTTTACATTATTAAACATAAGTGCCAATATAATTTGAGGTAAATTAATAGAAAAAACGATTTCTTTCTGAATTTAAATGTTCACACTATGCATTTGTTTATATAATTTGTTTATAAAATTAATAAAAAATTTCGTATGATAATCTTCCAGGATTAAAAATCAATGACGACATAATTTTAGAAAACTAGAGGAAAAAAGATTTATACCTACCTTAGAATGTCCACCCTGGGCAATTGTTTATATAATTTGTTTGTAAAATTAATAAA